>RJWJ010012990.1:0-40805 GCA_004363605.1 Indri indri
CATTGCCCTTGAAATAGAATTCAATCAGTAAGATGCTGTTAATCCATCCATAGCATTGATCACTGTTGTTTATAAAGCACTTTCAAGATTAAAAGTGCTTTTTATTGTACTGTATATGTTTATTATGACTGTCATCTTAAACCTATTGCAATAAGCCCTAATGATATGTATAGGTAAAAGTGTCAAAATATTCATTAACCTCGAAATTTAATAAGCCTAAGGAGATCCTGTATCTAAGAGGTGTGTGACCACCTGGTTTCCAACAACACAATGTAACAACGATTGCGGGGCAGAAAACTCCTCATACAACATTCTAGCTATAACAATTAATGTAGAAGTAACTTCACCAGTAACTGAGGACCATTGATAAGAATTTCTTTTTATCTCTAGTACTATACAGTTTAAAATATACTTTCTTATACATCTAAGGCCAATAGAGACTAAACAAATTGAGTTATCGCTCTAAGCCATTAATACTTCCAAAAAGGGTAGCTTTTGGAAATGTGTAATATATTCTAATGCATAATGAATCTCACCATTAAATAATTCTTATGGCTAAGCAATCGTTCTTATGGATTTCCCTTTTCTATCACTCAGTTAATTCTTTATTCAACAAACATTTATTGAACATCTGGTATGTGTCTTACGCTGTGCAAGACACAAATGTTATAACTGTGAAAGAAGACAGTCATAATTTCAGCCTGCTTGGGACATTTATAAGTGAACAGACAATTTCAGTAGAGTGTGGTAAGGGCTAAAATAGAGAAATTCTTGGTTTCTGTCATAGGACACAGGAAATGTTCACCCAGATTTGGCAGGAGGATAGGGGTTATTTCAAGCCTATTTAGAGGAACAGCTAAGCTAACACTTTAATAATGAGTAGCAGTTAGCCAGGTGAAAGGAAAGAGAACCTGTAAGTAGGCAAGGCCATGCCAGGGAAAGGCATCAGTATTTTCAAAGACCTGGGCATCCGAGATGAGAGTGTGCTATAGACAAGCAGTCAGACCTGAAAGACAGCCTTGGAGCTGAAGAGTAAACCGGAAGGTATGTAGGTGGAGAGATGAGGCTCAGTGGCAAGCAAGTAAGCAGAAAAGGGTTCACGCAGGGGATATCACAAGGGAACTACTGAAAGGTTTTAAGAAAGGAATGACAAAAAAGATTATTAGTTTGAAAAATAGCCTGGAGAAGAGCGAAGCTGTTGGCAGAGAAGCCCACAACACAGGCTTAGATTAGGCAGTGGCCATAAGACCAACAGATATTTCCAAAAGATGTACCTGGGGAAGAACGGCCAGCGGAGGAATAATCGGTGGAATGTGAGAAAGGGAAGAGAAGCTGTCTATTGAGGGAATCCTCCCAGGTTCTGTCTCAGGAAATCAGTAACATTCCCTACAGTTTGGAAACACAGAACAGGTTTCAGGACAGGAAAGTGAACGGAAGGAGAAGCTGAGAAAGTGGTGTCTACATTGATCTTCAGATTTGTGCCCATATGGGAGGCAGGATCCTTAAATCATTCCCGTAAGTTTCACGTAGGCCCTTACCCTTCCTTCATGAAGTTCCCCTGGAATGCCCTTTGTGGGAAGGATATGGCCGCCATTGCCAGAGATGACGCAGATGACCTGAGCATTTGTTCTCTCTCCTTCCTCATGCCTTTCTTCCAAAGCTGCACTTAAAGAACTTCCAAACTTTCAAACTGAGACCACTCCTCAGTCCCGAGAATGTATATAGCTGAGCCTTGCTTCTAGAATCTCCAAACAAATGCATGAGGGGTATATTTGTGAGCCTCCTTCAAAATATCGACCTGAAATGTGGTTTGCATAAGATGGCTTGAAATTTCCCCACACAAATGGAACCTTTAAGAAATGATCTTCTAAAACATTTCTTCAGGCCACTAGAACCCAGTTTTAAAAGATTCAGCATTTTTACAATGACATTACTAGAATCTTCTCTGAGTAGAAATGAAACTAATCTTAACCTATACTCTTATATGGCTGTTATATTTATCCCAATATAACTACAAATATACATTTTTAAATGTTTTTCATTAATTTTTTTCTGGGAAAATATATAAAAATAGTTCACTTTATTAAATCAAAAAGCAATCATCTTCAGAGCTGCTAGTTTTACTACCACTGCTGAGCTTTGTGATTCTTTTTCTGCCCAAAGTTCCTCTTTCTACTCACTTAAACTGAATGTAAAGATTAGAACTGATCTGTGTTAAACTGATACAGAATGTCACTAAGTGACGGCAATTTTTTTAATTGAAAAAATCTTTGAAAAGATTCCAAAGTGATCAAAATATTGGAAGAAAAAGACAGTGGATAATTTAAGCAGGTAACTTTGAGACTGTGTAAAGAATGTAGGGACACAGTGGAAAGCATGTGTTTACGAGCATGGCATGAGCATGTGTGAATACACGTGCAGTTTGTGTGTCAGGCAAGAATGCATCTTTGATAATAGAAGAGATGGAAAACACAAATGCTTTAAGTTGACTAAAAGAGTGCTAGCAGCTAACAAAAGCAGTTGTTTCGGTGCAAGTATTAGTCTATAGCATTGCTATGGTCAGTGACAACCCAGCTTACCAGCCACCTACCATTAATATTTCAAACCAAAGGCAACATTGTAGAAATGCACTTCAAAATGTCACTTTAAAAATGCAAAGGTTAAAACACATGCATTCATAAATTGGCCTTTATCATGAATTTGGTGAATGGGGAAAAAATGGTCCTCTCCCATCTATCAATGTCATTGATGCTATCTGAAGGCATTTCCTAAGAACTTACTACCACTCTACTAAACGTAGTAAAAACTAAACATTTTTAACGTTTGCTTCTCAATATCCCTAGTTACCATGGGTTAATCCAACTTCCGTTATTCTAAGAAAATACACACTTGGAGCCTTGTCCTTCTCAGTTCATATGGATGAACTCAACCAGACATTCTCATCTCTTCTGATTTTGTCAATCAGAAAACACCCTGGAAGACGGCTATTTCTCCTCTTCTGTGCTCCCATGTTCCATGTTCTTACTCTTGCCTTTATTTTTTTTTATATCATTGCTGCCTATTAATTAAACTGCTAGGCCACATAGTAGATTAACATATTTGTTTTTCAATAACTATAGCCAAAATCTAACATCCAAGGTTAAGTAAAATTTACAATTTAAACCTGCCTTGAAAAGACACGGGGGTTTCTGCAGTTGTTTTTGTTTTTTTCTTCTTTTTAAAAGTACATTCAGAAAAAATTGCTTGCTCCCAGTCTAACGAAAACAAATACTGGGAGACCAAGGGTGTTGAAGGTCAGAATTGATATGCTTTTGCTAATTAGTCTATCTGAAGAAGTTTGCCTACTTGCACCTTCACTGTAACTGCTTATAATCAGCTTTCTTTTAATGAAGTGCTTAAATGTCCTAATTCACTAAAAATAATAAAAAACAATAATAATAAGGCATAAATATTCTCAAGATATAAAATACATGCTTTTAAAGAATATTGATTTCGGGTGGCTGCATTTCGCTTTTCATGCCTTGGTAATTAATTATATTTTGTATTCTAAAGAATTTCAGTTCAGCCATTTTTGGGAAGGTGAATAGTATGAAACGAAAATGTGTGGCAATCATTTACTGTCCTTGAACATCATTATTATGAAGAAACTGTACAGAGTTCTCATCTGCAAGATATTCAACATCAGTAATCACATTTCTCGTGAAGACAAATAAAAGGGAATTATATCCAGGTGCATATGTGTGTTCATCTCCCCAGTGGTTTGCTACAAAGATCTCCCCAAAGGCAGTTCCTGATTTCTGAGCAGGGTCACCAGTAAAGGCAGTTTAAAAGGCTGGTGTGATTGGCATCTGTATACTACAATAGTCAAACCCTCCCCCAAATGATCATGGACCTGTTTTCGCTAATAGGGAAAAAAACAGTGACAAGGAGAGAGAGGGTCACCTTTGGAATGCCAATCTGAGCAATATTTTAGTTGCTATTTTTACCAGGTTCCATCTGGATTACTAGCATTACAAGGAAAGAACTACATTCTTTGTGTAAATCAAGTAGATTTACTCTGCATTCCCGAAAAAAAATGGCCATGATTTTTTTCTCCAAAAACACAATGATATCCCCTTCTACTTGCATAAAGGGAGGTGACGCTCTATTTGCTATTCCTGTTTTGGAGGAGAAAGTACTGTTAACTCCATATAACCAAGGGACTATGGGTGTTTATTTCATTGTCTAATTACAAGCTAATGAAAGTATGTTTAATTTGCTGCTTCTTTATACTATCTGATATAACCCAAGAACTAAATATTCATTTTATATTGATGAAATTTGTCTATATCACTAAGTTTCTCAGATTAGCAGAGAAAAAGAATAAATTTATATTAATCTTAAATGGTAAAAGTAATTTTATATGAAAGAATCATAACCAAACAATTTATTTAAAAATCTGGGTGTTTTTAAACTCATGGATGCCATGGTGACAACCTCTACTTTGAATTTTTGGGGATACCTAAATATCCTATATTCACAGAATTGGAATTTTAAAGGTTAGAGGTATTGGTCATCCAACACAATCCTCAATTTAGTAAATGAGTAAGATTAGACCCTCAGAAAAGTAGTTTGCCCAATGTCTCAACACTAAGTAGATTAACTATTTTCAATAACAAAATTAAGTACCACATTTTAATATAGAATATTGCATGTTACTCATACCCCAGATATAACATTTAGGAAAACATATCTTGTATGTATAACAGCAAATAAATTAATAGAATGTTTACTTTATAAATTGTAGAAGACACCTATTTAGAAAAGCTCCTGTCTCATAGTAGGCACTAAATGAGTATTTTTTAAATGATTAATAGCTAATAGCAAATGTTTAATGAGTACTAAACAATTTGTGTGTCAGGCACCATGCAAAGTTTATAAGGTGGGCTATCTCCTTTAAGCCTCACCTACCTGCTAGATACCAATATTGTAAGTGGTATTGTTATATCAATTTTAAAGAAAAGAACAGAGGCACAAAAATTATTGTTATGTCTAATTATTAATACATTTAGCTGATAAATAATGGCATTCGAATTTGAAACTTATCAGTTAATCTGCTCCCCAAATCCTGTTAATCATACAGAAGTAGGAGAGTTAGACATGATCTTAAATTTATACTATGATGTAAATGACTAATAATACATTTTTCCTAGAGATTAGAACACGTGTGTCAGAAAAGAAAAAGAAGCAAAAGCAAGTCCAAAAAATGCATTATCTGGCTTATTATTCTGCCCAAAGGTAGATCTTGACAGAGTTCATTGACAATTCTACGCTTAACAATTTACGTTATTAGGCAACATTTTAGGACATATATTCATGTTTGAATCATTTTCATTATACTGTGTAAGGTAAAAATATTTAAAGCAAATATGGAAGAAGATGAGTTATATAAGAGATTCCTTTCTCTACTGTAATAATGAGAGATTTTATATTGAAAATTTCAACATATTGCTCATGGCCATGGAATGTGTTATGAGTGCATTCATAAATCCTGTCACTGATGGGTGAAATCTGACTTATTTTTTCATATATAAAATATGTATAATTATATATATCACCATATATTTGTCTTGGAGTGTTAATTGCTATTTCAATTTATATTGCAGGAATCATCTCAGTTGAAGTTTGGGATTTTGAAATGGATAATTCAAAATAAAGGACATCTTAGTTTATCTTAAAGTTGTTAACTTTTAAAATACAATTCATCATATTAGATGTTTTTAGGATTTGCTCATTAAATTTGTCTCAGAATATAAAAACTGCATAAAATATAAAAGAATGTGAGTTGAAAGCACTGTTTAACACATAGCACTTCAGCCCATTTAAAATAATTTCATTTAGATCTTAAACAACTATATTCTTCTAGTAACACTCTGGACCTAATTGCCATGAAAAAAAAACTGATCCCCAAAGGGATACAAATAAATATACAAAATAATGCCAACACTACTTACTGTTTGTTACCTAAAAACTAACCGAAAGACAAATTTGAAAAGTTTAGCAGTGTTAAGGAATATTCGTGTGATAATTATTTTACTTCCTGTACCTACTTATTTTTTTGTATACTTCCCATTCCATAATGTCCAAAGAATGGTCTAGAAAAGCTCCTTTCTGCTCCATGGCAAAGCCCTGGCCTTTGAATTAGAAGCCTCCAATTCATGATTCGACCTTGAAATTCAATAGCTGTGGTACCTTGGGCAAGCCACTTACTGAAGCCTCATTTGCTCATGTACTATGAGGGTAAAAATACCTAATTTAGAGGGTCGCAGAAGGATTGAATGCAAGAATGTATCAGTAAGACACATGTAAGATGCTCATTATACACTTACCTCTATTTAGAAAAGATGCACATTCAAGGAAAGCCACTGAGTTCATCTGGAAAACCTGTCCTAGCTCATTAATTGGGTAAATTTAGTTAAGCCATGATGCAACTCAATAAAATTATTTGGCCAAACCTGGCAATTAAGCCAAAAGATCAGACCAATAATTTGATGCAGACCTGATTATTTGAAAAGTTAAAGGGAGCCCTCAAAGTAAAGCCAAGCTACCAATAAAAAGGCAGCAGCAATGTCCCAGAACGTGCCTGAACGCAGGAGAACTTCTCATTCTCCGGGAATCACCAAAGCTCCAGGGAGCAGTTCAAGCCAAAATTGTGATCTCCCTGCCTTGTCCTTCAAGTGATGTGTACGCCGAGCACATTTTCTGTGCAGCTGGAGGTTTTGTTATAGACAGAAGGATCCTGCTTAGTGAGGCCAGTGTTTACAGCCTAACTTTTTTAAAGAGGAATTTGGAAAACTTCCCAGACACTGCACGTGCCCCTAGCCCTTGCACCTCAGAGTATAAGGCCAGCAAGGGAGATAGCGAGGATGACTAAATTTATTAACGGTGGATGGGCCACTCTATCTTTCACAGCAACAACAGTAGGTGATCCCATCAAAAATCTGTCTGCTGGCTAGCCTGCAAATCCAAGCTGACATCCTCGCGGCAGCAATACCCAGTTGAACGGAAACCGATGCTATTTCCTGGAAGAAACACCTCACAAGCCAAATATTGGGCCAGGGAGGTAGTTTCGATTTCCACTTGAGAAAAAGGTTTTACTATTATCCATGTGTTCCTTTTCATATACCTATTCTATCTTTTCCTTTTTTTTTTTTTTTTGCCCTTTTAAGAATATAAAGCAGACTTGAGAATTTTAGGGGAGAGGAGCTCAGTAGTGTGACTTCTAATACTCGGTGATGATTTTGATGTGCTGGGAAAGTAGTTGAGCATGCATTAATCTCAATGTATCTCAGCTACAACATAATTATGATTCATTACAAACGTACATCAGCAGCCAGCCTCAACAAAAAGCAAACTATTTACTATTTTGATGAAAATAAAACAATAAAATTTGATACAGCTCAAATTCTATTTCATTGTCCCAAAATACACAATATTTTAAAGACTATTTGCTCCAAAATGACTTTCTCATGGATTAAATGAATATCTTTATAAGTTTACAGAATAATATATATCTTATACTTTGTAATTGTTTTGAATTAGAAAAGCGAAGTTTGTGTCATAAATAGCTATAGCTTTATACTGAAGTAGTGCTTTTAGGAACTCTAATTCGTGGAGTTCATGGTACTTACAGAATATTGTGGCACTACAAGGCCAGGAGTAGGGTAAGGCCAGTAAGGCAGGATTGTGCAATGCAGAGTCCAATTCTGCCTTTATTTAAAATGTTGGTATTTTTTGTGAATTTCTTGCAGTGATTTCCATTTGTAAAAATGTTGCATTAAAATATGTACATGACCACTGAGTTTTTTAGCGCCTTCAAATTGTATGCCTGAGGCAAGAGCCTCACTTGCTTTACCATAGTCCTAGCCCAGAGAAGTTACTTCCTCCCTGAAATTAGTTTTTCCCATAATGCTCTCCACAGAACATGAGATAGTAATAGCTGTTATGCTAAAAAGAAAAAAACACAGAAAAAAAAAAATACCTGTTAGGCATGCTTAGCTAAACAAAGGTAAACAGCTTTCTTATAATTCTTTTTAGGAGCTTTAATAACGTAATGCACATCGAGACTCTCCAATAGCATGGAACATTTCTCAAACTCATTTGCCCACAGAACACGGTGAATAATATTCAGAGGAGTGTATTCTGGTGACTGGTGTCTGAAAACCATCTCCAGCACATGCTTTGATCCAATAAGGCTGCCTCTCTGAGACCTTTTTTTCTTCTTCTTTCTTTCAGTTACCTCACTTTTTTTTTCCAGAATACTAAAAAGGTGGACATGTTCACACAATCAGGCTATAGCTATAAAAGGGCTGAATTAGTATTCCTATAAATAGGTACAGTAAAAGTTCATTGTAAAGGGATATCAAAATAATAGAAAACACCTTGGGGCTTAGAGCCTCTTAAATAAAGCAATGTCAAACACACTTACCGGTAAAGTCCGTATCGACTGGGTGAGTGGAGCTGGGAAATTTACAGTACCCATTTCCTATGAAACGAATTCCTTTCATCATTGTGGCCATCAGAGCTGGTAGAGATGACTCTCTCCTCTCGAGCTGATATACAGGAGAGGGTCCATTTGGCTCTTCAGGTGGAGACCACCTAAGATGGATTGCTGTGCTGTTGATTGCTTTAACCAGAGGAGGCCTCAGCTGGGCTGGTGCTAAAGATTAGAAAACACTTGTTAACACCCCAGAATTGGGTTTCTAGCCCTAGACACAGATATCCACACATATGTACACATGCACTTGTATATATCGCACTCAAAATCAAATCAGTTGTGGTCACAAGTATCTATATGGTTCTAGGAACTGAAACCACAACATGGAATTTATCATAAATGTGACTGAACAAAATTTAAATGACTAGCAAATATTTAACACAAAACATTCACAATTCTTTCTTAGAAATAATTTCTCTATTCTTTTTTGCTAAATGACAGATATTATATATTATAGTAGCTGCTGTTGGTGCCCCAGCAAGAGTCCCTTTACCAAGCAGGTACCCCAAGGCCTCGGCTTCTGTGAGCGTTGGCCTCCGATGGCTCATGGCTGCCCCCTTCTTTGGAGAATTTCCCTTGGCTGAGTGAGAACTGCCCCACCCAGGAACTGTATCCTCCAGTGAAACCTGCAGCCAGTGACTAGTGCTGACCCTAAAGGGCAGAGCCCCTTGTCTTAAAATGACATCGACTCAGTGCTGCAATTCACAGAGGCAGGTAATGGAAATGACTGAAAAGGGCTAGTTGGGGAGATAAGAGGAGTATGGGGTTGAAGAACTGGGCGGGGGTGAATTGTCACTAATTCATGCCAACCAATGGGTAACACAGGAGTGATGACACGAAGTTGTCACACCTTTTAGTTTGTTGTTGTTTTTTAAGAAGTCAGAAAGCCATTTTATAATGATTTTATTTTATTTTTTTTAGAGAGGGGGTCTCGCTACGTTACCCAGGCTGGAGTGCAGTGGCTATTCACAGGTGTGATTGTAGTATGCTACAACCTCAAACTCCCGGGCTCAAGTGATCCTCCTGCCTCAACCTCCTGAGTAGCTGGGACTACAGGTACATGCCACCATGCTCAGGAGACTTGATTTGTTTAGAGCAGTTTTAGGTTTACAACAAAATTGAGAGGAAGATGTAGAGTTTTGCCATATCTCCCATGCCCCCACCCACGCATAGTCTCTCCCATCATCAACACCCAGCACCCCGGTCGTTCATTTGTTTCAATAGATGAACCTACGTTGACACATTGTTATCATCCAAATCCACAGTTTACATTGGGGCTCACTCATGGTGTTGTACATTCTCTAGGTTTGGATAAACATATAATGACACACATTCAACAGTGTAGTATCACACAGAGAATTTTCGCTGCCCCAAACATCCTCTGTGCCCCACTTATTCATCCCTCCCTCCCCACTACCCCAAGCAACCACTGATCTTTTTACTGTATCCAAAGTTCTGTCTCTTCCGGAATGTCATATAGTTGGAATCATACAGTATGTACCCTTTTCAGATTGGCTTCCTTAACTGAGTAGTAACTGAATAGTATCTAAGTTTCCTCCATGACTTTTCAGCATTTGATAGCTCATTTCTCTTAGCACTGAGTACTATTCCTTGACCATTTATTTATCCATTCACCTGCTGAAGAATGTCTTGATTGCCTCCAAGTTTTGGCAATTATGAATAAAGCTGCTACAAACGTGTGAAGGTTTTTGTAGATGTTCCTTTGGGTAAATATCAAGAAGTATAATTGCTGGATTGTACGGTATGAGCATTTTTAGTTGTGTCAAACTGTCTTCCAAAGTGGCTATGCCATTGGCATTCCCACTAGCAATGCAGGAGAATTCCTGTTACTCCATATCCTCACCAGCATTTGATGTTGTCAGTGTTCCAGATTTTGGCTGTTCTAATGGATGTTTAGTTACATTTCCCTCATGACATAGGATGTAGGTCATATTTTCATTTGCTTATTCATTTGCTTATAGGTCAGAAAGTCATCTGTATACGTAATTTTTTTTTTTTATTTTTAAAGCTTAGAAACTAATTTAAATTAAAACATACAAACAAGCAAAAACCACTCTGAAAGCCAAACAGAGCATCAGCACAAAGGAGCAAGCCTGTGAGTTCAGCAGTTTACAAACAAATGATCCAGGCACTGAACTCCAGGCAGCCTCTTGGGCCCTGAAGTAGAGAGAGCACCTTGGCCCTTAAGTGGCCATAGCACCAGCAGTGGCCTGTGGCTTGCAGTAGTATGTGCCCTGTGCCCTCTGATACACTGGGGCCTTTGCACGCTTTGAGGTCCTGGGATATTTGCAGTTCTACAAAGATTAAGATTTTCCCTATAATCTGCTAGAAAAAAGGGATCAGAGTAACAACTGAATTATTGAAATTGAAGGTTTGTTTTGTTTTGATTTTTTTTCTTAAACAATTGAGTTCGTGGGCTAAGATTCACTCCCACTCTAAGTGTGCCAGCTGGATTTGGAGGTGAAAGTGAAGAAGGGAACAAATGTCATAATCACCAAGCCTATTTATTAAGGGTCAAAACTAAGGCTGTGCACTTCTAAATTACACCTGTGTTAACACACAGCCTTACATAAACACAAAGTCATCACCTGTTTTAATCAACATAAATCAAAATGAGGTGAGTATGAGAATTGTAGCCCTTAAACCAGGAAAGGAAATTCTCCCTAAAACATCTTAAAAGAATTACTATTTGTTACTTTTTAGACCTTGGCCAGTGTTCCAAAGAGAAACAATGAGTTGTGATTCTATTTTAACTTCTGGTAAAGAAGAAATGGCACTGAGCAAAAAGTTCATCATCTTAGAAAGATAATTAACAATTCTGTTCATCTTCTGCCACTACAACCCATGTGATACTTTTATTTTTATATACGTATGAATCTTTAAATTATATGCATGATTTCTCTTAGTATCCTTTGCCAAATACCAGCTAAATGGTGGGTTCTCAGAGATTCTGTTCTACAAGCTATGACCCCACTTCAAAATAATCTAAGACAAAATAAAAGGCTAAGCCATCCAGAAATTTCTTCTCCCACTAAGACTCTCTTCAGAGCTCAGAGTTCCATGTTTGTATTAAAATTGCAGCATGCCACTGTTGGCCTGGATCTTCACCAGGAAAGGAGAGCTGCTGCAGATTTTTCAGTCCTGGGCTCGGGGAAGCTATGGAGAACCAATGACACCATTTTTTATTGTCTGAAATTTGCTTCTTAGAAGCACAAGGAAAGGAATTTTGAGTCCTTCTGTTATGTTTGCTCTATTCCACTTAAGATCCCCTAGTGTTCTGGGACACAGAGACCTGAACATTTTAGTTTGAAAAATATGTGTACCCTCTAGCTTAGTAAAGTCCAATAAAACTTTCTCCAAGGAAGGAAATGCTCTAGGTATGTAATGTCCAATAGAACTTTCTCCAATGAAGCAAATGCTCTAGCCACTAGCCACATATGACTACTGATGACTTAAAATGTGGCTAGAGAAGCTGAGGAGGGGTTTTAAATTTTACTTAATTTTAACTAATTATATTTTAAATAGCAACAGCCATGTATGACTCATGACTGCCATATTGGACAAGATAGGTCTAGATAAATAGAGAATCATAAATTACACATATTTGGTGTGCTGAGAATAGGATTTCCATTTTAACTAAATGTTTAGAGGATATATGAATAAGCCTCCTATACTTCTTAATAACTGAAGCATTTCACTGTTGTTTAAAGGCGGCCTCTTAAGGTCCCATTTGTTTGGCATTCGATACATCTCTACTTTACTCCGACCACCCAACTGAATAGAGATAATGATGAAGTTTTGCACTACAACAGAATTCTGAATCCTTTCCCCTTTGATAACATAATCCGAAATCACTTCTTAATCAGGAATATTAATTAAGAGTCAAAGTCAAACAAAACAAAGCAAAAGGAATTCCAACAACTCTGGACAACTCCTAAAAGTGAGAGGACAATTTTTTTTTTAATTTGGCAAAGTGATTATAATCAATAAGGAAACTGTTACACTGAGAGCCCACTAGAATTAATGATTACTGTTTAAACTCTAACAAGCAGTAGAGCACTTCTTGATTCATAGAGGAATTATTCTATCAAGCAATTAGACTTTTATTAAGAAGTCAACTCCTGAGAATGAATAGAACTAGTGCATCTTTTTTTTTTTTATTTTTGGGCTTCAAAAAAACCTTCCAGCAGGTGTGTTGTACAGTTTCAAATAGAGGAGTCAACCAAGTCAGTTTGAAAGGGTGAACACCCTACTGAGTCAATCTTTTCAGAGTTCCTCTAAGACCAGAACGGGGAATTAAGTCAATCTGTCGATCAATTAAACTAGACTGGTCACATGCACATACAAGTCGAATGGTAAGAAGAAAAACAGATACTCCTGAACTGTTAAACACATGCTACACAGACAATCACTAAGAGATTGGGGTAATGAAAAATTATTTATCAGATTATTAAAGTGAAGGGATTTTTGGTACAAATAAACATGGTCTTTAAAGATTTCTTAATTATTTAATACAAAACCATAAATTAAGAGACAACATATAAAAATGGAAAGAACTTGGAAGACTTTTAGAAATTATATTTTACTTTGTTTAGCTGTATGATTTTTTAGAAAAATCACTTAAAACTTCAATCTGCTTGAGTTTTCCCATCTACGACACGAGTATAAATTTTCATTGAAATACTTTGACAACAACTGCTCCTATGACAATATACATAATGGTTAGGTTTTATAAACCAAATTTCTATACCAATACAAGGCACTGTTATTACTAGCCAGTAACATACCTTTCAAATTATACATTATGAAAGGATACAATTCATTTGTATTCAAAATCTATTGGTACTTACTTAGAAAATCCTCTTGTAAGTATAAAATGGATCTTTAATATCCATCATTTCAAAGAATAACATACAATATCTGTTTCCACTTGGAATAAAATTACAATGTTCTGGTATTTTTTTGATTGCACTGTAATCCAATTTCTAGTCCCTCTCTTGTATTTCTAAGTATTCTTTTACAAAATGCTTGAATACTATACACTCTTCTTTATGCAGCATTTATTACTTTATAATATAATTAATAGTATATCACAATGAATAAATTTACATTTGCAAAATTTATGTACTGTGGAGTTGTGAGCATCCTAGGATAAGAACTGAAAACTGAGCAGAACTCTCGCTGATGCATGGAGCTTTAAAATAGAATCTCTTCGTTTGTTTTCAAGGAAGAATTTGTTGTCTATGAAGACTGCATGGCTGTGTCAACTTTCTATTATAAAGACAGGAATCTAAGAATAAACAGCTTTCTCATGTTTCAGGGGTATGTGGAGAGCAGACTACATAAGACATCCTTAGGCACCTTGTCAATAGAAAATGCTTTTGACTTTTTCACAAAGATGCAAAACTATGCCAGTAAACACAATTTTCCAAACACTGCTAGGCCCAAACACTTGCAAAAGGACACTAAGACTAGGACACAAACAAGAATTCCAGGTGATGAAGCCATGATTTCCCAGCTGCACCTGCCCTGCTATAACTGCTCACCAGCCAGTGTCCAGAAGAGAAAAGGATTCTCCCCAGAAACTATCAGGGATGACTCAGTGTTACCTTGTTGGCTCTGACTAGGGATAAAAAAGAACACAATATATTCTGCCACTTCTTTCTTTGTTTACTTGTCACCTTCAGGAGGATATGTATTGAAGTACTGACCCAGAAAGGAAAAAATTTAGGTTCTAGATTGGCTCTTTAAGTCCCTAATTATGGAACCTTAGCCAATCCATTATTTGGTCTCTCTGCTCTTCGGTTACCTCATTTTTTAAAGAATGACAGCCCTGATGATGTCTAGGATCTCTTCCAGTTTCAATATTCCTTGCTTGACTCTGTTAAAGCAGTGCTTCTCAATTCGCAAATCATGAAAGGGTACCAGACATACTGATCCACTCAGCCCTAAAAGGAGCCAGAAAGAGCCCCTGAGCTTATCCCTTCAGGTCTCAGCCACCCTGTTTCTTTACCCTAGCATGACACACAAATATTATGATTTTTTCTATGTGTCTTATGACATAAAGAAAAGCTAGAAAGCACTGCTGTTGAAGAAGTTCAGTGAACACGGTAAACAAACACTACATTAACCAGGTATCATTCTAGTGATCACAATAATTTGCACGTAACTAGCATCCTACACACGCAGAGAGAAGAGGATCCATTATTTCCAAACTGCAGATATAGCAGCAATGATGACAGCAACCACCATTCCCTAAAGTCCACCATTAATAAAAGGTAGTTGCTTGGACTGTAATTATGGCATCCTTGCTACCCAAACTTGAAGCTTTTATGGGGCTTATGCAATTAACTACTTAAATGCATCGTAACACTTGCTTCTCTGACAGCAAAGTATTGATTTTTTAATCATTTTCAAGTCTCCTCCAGCACAAATAAATGTACTACAGTTACAGTTAATGCACTGTGTACATGCATTAAATGCTGGTGTGACACAATTTATTTTGTGATATATAGAATTGAAGTCTGGCTTTTCAGAAAGTAGCATCACTGATCTAACATCAGTGTGGAAACTATCATTGTCCTTGATCCTCCAAATTCTCTAACTTCAAAAAGCTAGAGACCTTTTTTAATAGGATACTTAGGCTTTAAATAAAAAGGAGGGGAGTGCTGAATATAAATCTTTTATATATGTCAGTGTGGGAGAAAATTTAAAATAGTCTAACAGAGAAGATACAGTTTATATTTTCCTAAAGGTGTCACTGTGGGACCTGTAACAACTTTGTTCAGATGAATTTTTGCCTATTTAATTTCTATCCTTGCAGTTTTTTAGGGCACATCTGTCAAAATATTTTGTGTACTACAGCCTCTCTGATTCGGTTAATTTTTTACATATTTTGATTGTGTTGTTTTAATGGCTTACTATAGGACACATAGTACATTATAGAGCTGAGACTGTATATTATAAGTATGATTTTTTTTACATGCCATTTCTGCATGCCAAAAAGGCCATTAAAGCCATGTATCTAAATGCAGACCTGGCCACAGAAGCCATTGCACATCTCACAAACAAGCCTTTTTCGTGGGTACACTCACACGCTCAAAATTAAAGTTGGTGAGTAAAAAGCAGTTAATTTTGTTTTGTTAGAAATAATATCATTTTAGTTTTAGCATCTAAGACAGATGCCAGCATTTCACTCTGAACAGATGGTAATTCCATCTAATAGTGCATCTCTGTATTAGTAAGGTCTGTTGTGTATACAAACAGTAATAAACACTAGGTAAGGATCAAAATAAATTTTAATTGTTGACATTAAATTCTGGCAGCCACAGTTCTAAGGCTGCAATATTCCTTTTTCAAGTCTGTCAGATTTACTAATGCTGCAAAAGCTTTTCCGAAAGCTGCCAGATCCCAGTTCCAATAAAAACATGTTTGCACACTACCAGTTACTGGTGTTCAACCAGGATACCTGTTTTCACACCCTGAAATAATTCTTCAAGGATGAGATAGAATTGGTTCTGCTATCTATGTAATGATCAGTCAGTGCGTCACTTCAAATGCTCTGGAAGGACCGAACATTTAATTAAGTTAGTATATAATGTTATATCCAATTGTTACATTGGGGGTCATGGTATTATCACAGCTAGTTTCTTACCCTGCAAAGTAAAGATCTTTCATTCAACTCATTTTATTCTATTTGCAAAGCTGGGCATTCCAGAACTGCTCTGAAAGTGACATCATCCTTTCATTTTGTTTGTTTTGTTGGAGTCTGAAGGATTTCCCTGACAATCACAGCTATCATCAGCTGTGCTTTTCTATAGGCTTGCTGCGGATCAAGTGTGCCAACAAGCACCGATTTGGTTCTCATAATGCCTCCAGTGATCTGGTATTACAAGTAGTAGCCCCTATTTGTTTTGAGAAGCTGCCATGATAAAAAAAAAAAAAATCATAAAAAAAATAGTTCGGCATTCAGGTGACTGTTCAATAACAAACATGCTCTGCAATCATATTTCTTTAAAAAATGGATGTATTTTTTTTAATCATGAAAAATATATTGCTTCCACCATATGGGACAACCAACGACTCACCAACCGATTTAAGATGCAGCATATTGAGCTGACCATATGTTACAGTGCTGTTGAATGGCTGAGTGATTCATGCCCGTCACATTCTAGTATATCAATTAAAGCTCCTTGAAGTCTGCATGATTTGTGTCTCTGTTATTAAACCCTGCTAATTCATCCCACTTACACATCTGTTATAAATCTCTAGGAGTGCTGCATGATTCATGGCAATCTGTGAGCATGCTACAGCAAATTCTTCTCCTTGTAATTAACAGTAAATTGTTTTACTGCCATGCAATGAATTTTTCAGTTATATTGCAAATGAACTCCTAAATGTGCGGTTCTTTCCTAAGAACTGACTTATATCATTAGGCAATTAAAAAGTATTGCTTTGAACCAAAAGCTTTTAATCAAGAGAAATATAACTTAAACATTGCTTAAGAGCCATGGAAATTCGACATGTTGGCTACAAGTGTAAAATAATTTCTGTTGAAAGAGCAAAACAAACAAACAAACAAAAAAACCTTCACTGTACTCAAGATTTCAATGACGCTGAGTCGCAAGAATTGGTGCCTGAAAACACTTGGTGAAATAAGTTTTTGCACAGATACTGTTTATCTTATAAGTTACTTAAGTCATCTGTCATTACTAAATTTCTCAGACTGCTTTACACTTCTCTAATTGTAAAACGGTGCCTTTATTCTTGAAATAAATAATTGGATAATTAGCCAAGTTGAATCATCAGAGGATTCCAGTGCTGTTCAAGCGTTCTTGTCAAAGGTGAAGCAAATTCATTTCAGCTTGCCTCTGCAGCTCTTCGAAGAGGCTTTGATTTTTTTTCCCCACTTTCTTGGCAGCAGGCTCAGATTCATGAGTCCATACATCAAGTCAGTAGTTTAACAACAAATGGAATTAAATTCAAAGAAGGGAAACTAATTGAAGGACAGCAACAAAAGTGTTTGGTAATGTGCTTTTTAATATGGCATGCCACATTTGCATGATAATTTTTCCTTTTTAGCATGGAGCAGAAAGTGACTAGCTTAATGAGGGATTATTCAAGACAGGAACGAACAAAATGCATTCATAACTAAGAACAAAGATTGTATTATGAAACGAAAACAGGCAACCTCAGAGAAGTAACTGGATGATTGGTTTATGCATTATGAATAAAAAGGTAGAAAAATATTTATATTAGTATTCACTAATGACTATATATACAAGATTGTTGTAATTAAAATTATAAATTAACATATTAAGAGAGCTTGTTTAATCACTCTGGCTCCTATTCACAATGAAAAGACTTATGTACCTGCATGCAAAACAATGTGTGTTTTCAACCCAGCAGCAAGCAGCCTATACATTTCACTTTGAATTCAGAAAGAAAACTTAATGCACCACTAATTACTTTCTTAACATAAGATGGGCACTTCTAAGTTTGTAGTATGGAGGTCAATTTATGACAGGCAAAGGAAATATCACATTGTTCCTTCAGGAATAGATCTCCAAAAGAAACTTCCCGTAAGAAAGGTTTAAACTGGACTCAATTTGCAAATGGCAGAAATGCACAAATTCCTTAGATTAAAAGGATAATCTTTAAAAAATGTATCACAAGGATTTTAAGAGGGCCCGTCCATCAACTCGTTACTCTCGTGCACCCAAAAGTAACTCCAAAGCCATCAATAACACTGCTTGAAGATTTTGCAATGGAGAGAGATGCAGCTGCCTGCAGGAGAATACCTCTCTCAAACCAGTTCTCAAACTTTGTCACAGGCACCAAAACCAACAAAGTAGCAATGCAATATTCCTGGTGAAATGTACCCATTCGAATCATACATTTAATTGAAAATATATTTAAAACGAGAGAGCCAATTATAATTCTCAAGCTTTTTAATGAAACAGCCAGATAAATCTTTACAAGCATCTTTTTGATTTTTGTGATGGACACTTAAGGAGGCAATGTATCTTTTCATGATTCAATGCTTCTAAAAGCCTAATTACTACATCTAATGTGTGATGCTCCTTTTCAAAATTTTTGAATGGTTGCTGGTCTCCTTTGATCTCTGATAATGAGCTCATATCACTACATGAGACTTAAGAGTTAAATTTCCCACAAATCCATTGGAATTCACTGGAATAATGTATATCCTACAAACAGAGCAGGAAGAATCATAAAGTTTCAAGACCACTTTTCTTTCTTTCCTACAACAAACTTGTGACCATTCAAAAAGATTGTCCTTCTCATTGTTTATTTCTACACATTCTATGCAGATGTTTAATCTTGGGAAAATTTTAGAAAAACATTTACTCATTTACCAAATAAGCAGGTAAGAAGGATATTGGATTTAAAATTGGTGGGTTTTCCTTGTATTCAAATAAAAACAAACAAGCTCATTTTCACTGGTCTGAAGACCCCTAAAAAGGATGCATTTTATAATAAATCAAACCGCAAGCAAAAATTATTTCCCCATACTTTTGTCATGTAAGTGACCTTATTTTCTGCTTGGCAGATGAAGAGTCAGATAGTTCTGACAAAATATATTACAGGTTTAGGAAATAAATATTTTTTTTTTCCAGAAAGACACTAAAATAATTTTTCCTTCAGAAAAAAAATAATTTTACATGGAAACAGAAGGTAATGCAATTTTTTAAAAAAAAACAGAAATTGGGTAGAAGGAACGTTCTGGCAAAGAATAAAGAATCGCACATTTGAAATTTCCCGTTACATCTTCTGCCACTGCCTAGCCCTTATGTTCCAGCTTCTGCTTCAACCATGCTAATTAGAACGCTCCCCGGAGGGTCGCCAGTGCCCCCCACGTCTGTTTTAGTTCACGTTTCTCTTGCTTTCCCTACGCCATATGACCCACAAACAACATTCTCCTTCTAAAATTCTCTCTTCTCTTGACTTTTCTGCTACTGCTCCCTCTCAGTTCTTTTCCTCATTCTGACCATTTCTCTGTTGCTCCTCCTTTCTTCCAAAATATAAGCATTCACTGAGATATTCTCCTTGGAGTTCTACGTCTGTATTACAGTTTTGTAATTTGTATTTGTATTACAAAGTTTGTAATACAGACGTAGAAGTCCAAAGAGAACATCTCACTGATTCATTACCATGCATAGCTTTAGCTCCCGTCTATAGGCAGATGATGATCACAAAGTCTGCATTATTTTTAAGCTTCAGATTTGCATTTTCTGCTGCTGGCTGGTTGTAATTGTCATGGGTATGTGTCTATCAAGTGATCAAACTTAAACTCATGGGTTTATTTCTCCCATACGTTCTTTCTTTATCTTTCCCATTTTATTTAATGGCACCACCATGGTCTACAATATTTACTACCCTTGTCAATTCTTCCCTCTTTTTAACTTGTGACTCTCTCCTCCTTGAAGCCACTCCATTCTCTTCTTTTGATCTTCATTTCTACTCATCTCAGTTACTCCCACATTGCCTCCTAAGTGTTAATATCAGACTCTATTTACACCCCGTCTTCTAATCTATTGTATACTCTACTGCCAGAGAAGTCTTCATAAATCTCAGCTTGCACCACATCAGTACCTGAAACAATGCCAGCCTCTAAAACAGTGACTAGCATATTACCATGTGCTCAGTCAATACCTGCAAAAGTCTTTACCAATCCTTCATAGTTTATCTCAAGTGTCATTTAATGAGATAATTTCCCAATCTCCCAACTCAAAGTCATCTATCCTGTTTTCTGAATTCCCATAGCTTTCTTTTTACCTTTCTCACAGCCCTTAGCACATGCCCCCATCTTGTTAATCCTACCTGTTAGATGTCAGCTCCTGAACCCAAACACTATGCATGAATTATCTTTGAATCCTCCATAGTGATTTAAATAGCAAACCCTCAACAGATGTTTCTGAATTGAGCATTCAAAATCGAATGTGGTAAAAATGTGTTGACAATGTTGTTTATGGCACATTATTAACTACGGTGCAAACTAAAAATTTGACATTTATGGTTTCTGAGCAAAGTTTTGAAATGTACATCGAAATTCTGAATGGCATACTTCTTACAGAAATAAAACAACGCTTTCAGATTTTAAACGTTTCTAAAGTTTTTTTTCGCAATGCAATCCTTAGTTTTAGGACTCTCCCTTGTCGCATATATGTTATAATAATGTTATAAAACCAAAGTTGTAAAATAAACTCTTCTTGATTTTGATAGCATTAGATCCCATAACATTTATACTGTGACTGACAAAACTGTTGTATAATATTATGACAACAATCAAATAAGATTTATTGAGAATTGACTCTGTGATCAATACTGCTTTAAATACCTTACATGTATTAACTCTTTCTAATCCTCATACTAATGCTACAAGGTAAATTATCCTTATTTATAAACTGGAAAACTAAGACGCAGAGGTTACATAATATACTCAAGGTCACACAGCTATGAACAGTACATGGCAGAGCCCAAATTCAAACCCTGGTATTCTGGCTAATAATTTTTTCCCTTAAATATATGAATAAACTCCTTATTTTAACAAGTCAACTAACTTTCTCATCTCACGGCTTTTAAAGAATATGAGAAGTTTCCAAGCTCTATTTTTCAAGGATAAAAAGGGTAGAGAGAGAGGCCGGGTGCAGTGGCTCATGCCTGTAATCCTAACATGCTGGGAGGCCAAGGCAGGCAGATGGCTTTTGAGCTCAGGAGTTCGAGACCAGCCTGAGCAAGAGTGAGACCCCATCTCTACTAAAAAAATAGAAATAAATTAGCTGGATAACTAAAAATATACATAGAAAAAATTAGCTGGGCATGGTGGTGCATGCCTGTAGTCTCAGCTACTCGGGAGGCTGAGGCAGGAGGATTGCTTGAGCCCAGGAGTTTGAGGTTTCTGTGAGCTAGGCTGACGCCACGGCACTCTAGCCCAAGCAACAAAGTGAGATTCTGTTTTTTTGTTTTTTTTTTTAAAAGGGTAGAGAGAGGACTCAGAGGGCTTTGGTTAGTTTTACTCCTCAATAACTGAAGGTATCAAACACAGGTTAGACAAACACTTGGGGGGAACATTACAAAGAATATATTAATGTTGGCTTCACAGGCACACTAGAAGACTTTTAAATGTTTTACGATCCTTAGAAGACAAGATTCCAGTTCCCCTCAGTCACATGGCTGGGGTCCCCCTACCCTCTGCTATACCTCAGGCCAATCTCCAGCTTGTGTTAAGTCTCCATTTTCACTTTCTCCATCCTGCAAGACTGATTCCTCTTTCAATTTTTGTTCTCTAGTCTCAAACTCTATCATTTTTTTTTCTAAAGGAGACAGAGTTCTCTGTTATCTATATTCAGTTGCTTTAGTTTGTTAACCCTTTAATAATATAGTATACCAAAAATAATAGACAATTTTATACGAGAACGGTGTTCTGTACAAGCTACGTACTTCATGAATGTATTCATACATCTGAAATACATATAGAGTAAATACACAAAAACACAAAGAGTTAAGTCATAGAGATAAGAAATCATAATTTCTTAGAATTTTGGAGTTGGTTGCACTGATGAAAAATTTAAAGAAACAAAATTACTTGGATGAGATCATTTGAGCTAAACAAGTTTTTCCAGAACCAGGGTAGGGCGGGGGGGAGGGAACCTACCACATGGAACCTATTAATAATAGAATGAAGACACTAGGGAGGACATCTAGGAAATATTTTTAAAGATAAATATATGTTTTTCACAATATCTGTAACTCATCTAGGAATCTCTTAACTTCCTTACATCTAGACACTTCTTTAAAGAGCATCGGAAAACTAGGCCTTGTTGGATTGCTGACAGAAAAACGCCAATCTGAAAATACACTAAATGCTAAGTAATTGCATTATATAGGTCTTAATAATATATGTAATCAGGTTTGAGTAAATGTTGTTAGTTCTAAGTGAGGTAAGCAAAAGTTATACAAACTATTTCCTACTAAGATTATCCTATTTTTTTTAGAGACCTGGTCTCACTCTGTTGCTTAGGTAGTGGTGTCACAATAACTAACCTTGAACTCCTGGACTCAAGTGATCCTCTTGCCTCCTGAGTAGCTAGGACTATAGGCACATGCCACCATGCCTGGATAATTTTTTAAATTTTTTTTTTTCCTCCTTTTAGAGGTGGGGTCTCACTATGTTGCCCAGGCTAGCCTCGAACTTCTGGCCTCAAGTAATCCTCCCATGTTGGCCTCTCAAGGCACTGGGATTACAGGTGTGAGCCACCATGCCTGGCCCTAAGATTATATTTCTTAGCAACTCTTTTATTTAAATTTTATAAACCTAAGAGCTTCTTATTAGTTATAAATGAAATAGTAAAGTAAACAACTGCCTATCCAATAAAGGCCAAATATAACATCAGAACAACACAGTAATTCTGGGATGTCCCCATGAGATAAGAGTGGGGAGATCCAACGCCACATAAAAAGTGAGGACTTATGGAAGAGGTATCTTTCAGTCCTCTTAAGAAGCCTCCTAAACATTTCTCAAAATTGTCAGGACAGTGCTAGGACATAGGTTGATGGCTAAGCCCTGGTGCCATTTATTTCTTACTATGACACAGTTCCAATCCATAGGTCCTTATAAGTTTAATTTTTTGTTGTTGTTTTAAAATGTCAAGGTAGGTAGCAATCAAGGTTAGGGAGGGGTCAACAGAAAACAGAAAAGACAAATATTAAGTCCCAAGCAGAAAAGGTGTTGAGTTTTTCGGGTGTTTGTTTTTAAATACATAACAAAATTTTTCATGTCCATTAAAACTTGCTTACCTGCTGCTAAAGTCTGTCCTGCTCCGGAAGCACTGGTTACACAATCGATGGAATTGCAGAGAGAAACAGTAAACTCGTATATCCTGTATGGTTTCAGTCCTTTTACAACATAAGACAGTTCTTGAGGTTTAGCAGTGTGCAACAGCTTCAAGGCAAAAAAAAAAAAAAAAAAAAAAAAAAAAAAAAAAAAAAAAAAAAAAAAAAAAAAAAAAAAAAAAAAAAAAAAATCAGATAATAGATAATCAGTGTGAAAAATATCACCTTGAAAGTCAAAGTTCTACAGATTCAGACAGAGGGAATTATTGCCAACCACTATTAGGAAAAGGGATTTTTTTTTTTTTTTGAAGAGTCTCGACAAGCCAGGATTTAATTGATAATTGTACAATCACACTGTTTTATGAGGTAATAATCCAGTTCCTGAGTGGATAAATGAGAAAACCAAGTTATTGCCTCATAAAGCAGCATGGTGGTATGGTTATTGTCACCAATGGTAGAGATAAAGATGGTACATTGTCATTGTTATCATGAAAAAGTCCAAACAAAACCATGGGGCTTGGCCAATAGTAACCCAGTGCAGTAATGCACATGCTATTTGATGGCACTAGAACAGAAAGATGTCACTATGTTAAATCAATCCTATCATTTTCTTTAAAAAAAAAAAAAAGCTGCAGAAGAAAAAGGGGAAAAAATTTAAACATATGACTGAGTATCCACATGATGTCAACTCTCACTTCTCTTTCTTATACAAATGGGCATATACATATTAGATCAAACATTTGCATTTTTTGAACTACTGTTTTTATCATATAACTTCAAATGAAAATAGCAGATTTGAGCAAAGAAGACTGAGAGGAGCTCCAAAGTCCATAAACAAGCAATTAAACAATCAACACTAAGACTCAGTTCTGTCATCATAACTGGAATTGATCAAAAGCAAACATGTTCATTTGAACAGGCTGTGGGGACTAAGGCCACTAGAAACTATATTCAGAAAATAAACCATAAAACAGAGAGTATAACATTAACAATCAGTACCAAAGTATTTTTTAGGGCCATTGATATATATTCATATAAAATAATCTTCCATAAAAGTATATACAGATAAATGTTAAGTTTAGTAACATTTGGAGTAATTTTACAGATATTTTCTCCTTAGGGGTATAATAAAATTCCTTTCGATTATTTGCCAGGTATTGACTTTAAAATTTCATAACCTAAGTGAGTAGTTCTAAACACATTGTGATTGGAATATAGATTATAGTGTTTAGATAACATTGTTCAGAAATAAAGGTGATTTTAAAGATTCTAAAAATTTAAAAATAATTCAAAACTTTTGTGCCATTTCCTTGCAATCGCATTTAGAAATCAGAAAAACAAATACCAAATTATTAATTTTTTTACTTTTCTAATACTAAAATGGTTATTAAAGTGTTGAAGACATAAACTTTTTTGCACAATGTGATTTAAAATCCTAAATAAAATAAAACTTAGAAATGAGTAAAATTTAGTTAATATTACGATAAAATTCACCCTATTTTGAATAATTTTGGTGGTAAATGTAAATTTTTAGAAAATGAAATCGTTATTAGGATAAAATACATTAAGATACATCTTAATTTAAGCTGAATACATTTTTAAATAAATTATTCTTTGTAGCAAGAACACATGAAATGTGAAAAACAGAAAATCTAAACTAATATTAATTTTGATGGGCTTTTACTTCTCTATAGTTTTTATAAATTACATGATTTTAAAAAGACATTATTTGCCCCATTCCTTGGAGCAGATAAAATTATCACTCAGATACCTTTGTCTTTTCATGTACCTAGTCGATTTACATGTCTTATAAGATTTACCTAATTCAAAGTTTTCCATGAAATAAATCTTTGAAGGGATAGAAAAAAGCTTGAAATCTTACAATGATATTGAAACCACTTCTGTATATTTTTCCTGTCACATTCTTAGGCAAAAAATCCTTAATAGCTATTTTTACGGTGGACTTTCCTTAAGAATGTTGGCTATTTATTTACCACGATTATATCAAGATACACTCAGGTCAGTTTGGATACAAATTTAATTATTGAGAAGGTGAAAAATTTGACTTTGCTCTGCTACTTTTGATTTCACTTCCTTGAACATAGGATTAGGAAAATAGCTATTTGCGGTGGAGAGAGTGCAAAAAAGAGAATAAAGTGACATATCTATATCCTTACGTCAATTCAGCCACAACGAAAGGCCTTTTAAGTAACGACAACAACAAAAGATTAATTTTCCTGCCCCACTGAATGATTGCTAGTTTATAAAGTGTAATGTGTTCCTATCACATTAATAATAATCACCAATAACAATGGTGTCAATATTTATTAAGCTCTTTAAGTTCCACATAAACCACATAAGTAAGCAGAAATTGTTTTCCCATTTCACAGATAAGTAAAATCTGAAGCACAGAGAAGTATGCTATGGCTAATAACTGGGAGAAGTGGGATACAAATAAACAAGTAGACTTCTAAAACTATATTTTTACAAACTATGTTATTTTCCCGTGTTTTTGTTTCTTAGAATAGAATAACTACTATATGCAAGTAATAGTTGAATTGAAATCATGTTTCACAAGGAAAGAATAGTTTATAAAGCAAAAGAATAGTAAAAAGAACAACAAAACAAAACTTCAAGGATAAATACGGCATAAAACATGACAAGACCAAACTGCAATTATAACCGTAAATTTACCTTAAATCCCATAATTTACCAGATTGGTAGACTAAATCGTTTCAGTTGAAAGACATATATTATACTAGGCATATTTTTATCATAAGATAGTTGCAAATAAGTCAACACATATCCACATTAATGGAAAAGTACAAGGAATTATAAATTATTTATTGGCTCTTTTTCTCAGTCTAGTATGTGAAATAAAATTTTGTGTTGTATTTGAGTTCTGTCCACTAAAAATACTTAGAAAAAAATGACAAACCTATTAGTAGTAGATTGAATAGTGTCTCCCAAAAATTCTTGTCTACCCAGAACCTCAGAATGAAACCTTATTTGGAAACAGTATCTTTGTAGATGCAATTACTTAAGTCATCCTGGATTTAGGGTTAGCCTTAAATCCAATGACTGGTGTCTTTAGAAGAGAAAGGAGACATACAAACAGAGAGGAGACAAAGACATGCATAAGGCCATGTGAAGACAGGCAGAGATTGGTGTTATGTTGCCACAAGCCAAGGAATACCAGCAGCCATGGGAAGCTGTACGAGGCAGGAAAGGATGGTCTAATAGAGCTTATGCAAGGAGCACAGCCCTGCTGACACCCCAATTTTTACCATTTGAAGTCACTCAGTTTATGGTAATTTGTTATAGTAACCCTAGGAAACAAATATACTAGCGTACAAAGGTCTGGCCTCTTAATTTAGGACAACCTGAGAGGGTCATTTCAGCTCTAGAACTACCCACAGGATCAGCTGAGGCCTTTTTTATTATCTCTCCACAGTTCGGCTTCTTATTCTCCTCAGTCCCCTCATCCCTTAACACTTTATGTGCACTGTTTCTGAAAGCACTCCCCAATAAACCTCCTGCACTCAAGTTTCTGCCAAGACAGTCTATTTCCCCAGGAATCTGACCTAAGATAGTGGTACCAGGAGTGGCCCTATGAAAGAGACTCTAAAATGATATTTGGAGCGGGATCGCCCACTGGCAGGCTGGCAATGAGGACCTCATCACAGGTCACAGGTACAGTACTGACAGCCCGCAGCATGCTCTAGTGGGCCCAACAGAAATTCATTATAAAATAAAGTGGGTATCTGGGGTTGCATATAAGCAGAGCCAAAAGCCACAACATGTGGTACAAGCAGGTGGTCCAGATGCCCATGTCATCCACCATTCTTATACTGGTGTCTCATACCCATGGCCCACGGGAGGTCCCTCAAGGGCTGAAAGAATGGGGGAAAATCAGAGTTTAGTTCACAGATGGGATGTCTTAGTATGTGCTCGCAAGTGAAAATGGGTGGCTGCTCTGTAACCCTTCTCAGGGCTGGTCCCAAAAAACACCACTGAGAAGAAATCCTCTCCATGGGCAGGGATTCAGGCAGTGCATGTGGTCATCCATTTTGTGTGGAAAGAGAAGTGTCTCAAAGTAAAATATACCTGGAAAACAGGGAAGTAAGTGGCTTGGATGTATTGGTCATGGGCACAAAAGAAGGAAGATTGAAAGATCAGGAACCAGGAAGTCTATGAAAGAAGGATGTGGCTCAATCTATGGGAGGAGACATAAAATGTAAAGATCTTTTTGTCTTATGTTAATGCCCGCCAAAGAGCATCTCTCTCAGAAGAGGCACTAAACACCCAGGTACACACAATGACTTGTTCAGTCAACAGCCGCCAGCCTCTGTCATTGACCACCCCCATGCTGGGAAAAAGGGGTAAAAGGCATGTCAGCCACAAGTGTAAACTGGAGACAACAAGAGCCTCTCATCCTCTAGGATTGTTATGTACATAAATGATTTAGTCCATGGGCACAGCAAAGTCTCAGTGTTTGTTAGCTATGATTCTTATTCTCATTACTGCCTGCTGCAGTATGAATTACCAGAAAGCAGTACGTAACTGTACACCCAAAACCTTGAACATATTCATAACTTGTTATGAGCTGTGATAAATTTCAGTCTTCAGATTTTTTTCTAAGAAAATAGAAATATATACAAAATGTACATGTAAGATGTTTTTATCAATGTTATTAATATTATTATAAAAGAATTAATATGATATAAATATTAACTAACTCCAGATTGGTTAAACACATTATTGTGTGTCTAAAAGACAGGATAATACACAGCTACTGAAAGTCAACTTCTTGCAAAATATTTAAGGACATACGATAAACAGAAAAAGCAGGTTTTATGAAACAAATTATACCACCTTTGTTTCAATATGTACTTGTATAAGAAAAAAGAAGTGATATATATACATAGAGAGAGCCTCATACACATAGTGTTATGTTAAGAAACAAAATGCCCCATTTAATGAATGAATAGAGAGAATTCTGCCCCAGAATTCTGCAAACTCGAAAAATGTCAAAATCAAGCCATACGGCAATTCTGAAAGGACATTAGTTAAAAATAACAATACCTGTGAGAACACCACTGGAATAGATTGTTGAGGTGATTGTTCAGAAATCATATTGATGTTATACCCCAAAACTTTTCCTCTTGTAATATTATCTGCTGGCTTCTCCCAGGAGACATTAAGAGAGTATGATGAGAGGGGAAGGACTGATGGCGGGGTCATGAAGACAGGCGCTATCAACAACAACAATAACAACATCGTCAAAACAATGAGTGCTGTCCCTGTAAGTTTTTAAACTGAATTCACACATTTATTATAGTTTCTGATATGCCCCGTACCTTATAAAATATTCTGATTTGAAAAAAAAAAATCAAAGAATATACTGGTGCATATAAAAGGTATTCACTTTTTAAAATGTTATCTGCATGTATGTTCTCCTCTTCATATTACCAGCTAAGATAGTTTCCGTTTACAAAACAAAAATCTTACATGAATTTTCTTGTGCTCATAAACATAACTAGTGGATGATTGGGTAGGAAACTACAGGTCTTATGAGTATTTGAAAGAAGTCAAAGAAATAGGATATGTCTCAGTCCATAGAATTTAGAACAATACATAGTGATGTACTAGGTTTCTCAGGTAAGGAAATATTTCACTGAGCCAACCCAATGCAGCTGGGAGAATATTACTCTTCAGAAAGAGGTAAATCTGAAACATCCTAAATAACCCCAAATAAATTCTCAAAGTTTTCCATAAATCTCTATTAAAATGTTCAGGGTACACACACACACACACACACACGCACACACATCTCCCCCTGCCATCCTTGAGATCTTAATATGCATTTTAAATGTGCTAACCAAAGGTGTATTATCAAAGGAACTCATCACACTTTCATTAGCCAGCGACCCATAAGATTATGAGAGTCCAGTATTGCAGTTTCACCCATTACTTTTCATTTTTGACCTTGATTTTCCCCTTCCGGAATGCCATGCCTCATCACTTGTGCTATCATGGCACTATTATTTGTCCAAGATGGCTGGTAGTCATTAAGAGGTGCTCAAGCACTATGCACATTGTATTCATGAAATGATTCCCTTGGACATCAACCTAAAGCTACCCTCATCCTCCACACTGCTAATAGATCAAATTTCGATCAGGACTTGGATTTCTTTGGATAGCTATGGATTCAAAGCATAACAAACAAAAACATATTTTTTCAAGGCTCATGAAATTTGAAGTGAAGTGTTTATAAAGAATAAGGTGGAAAATTAAAAACATCTCATTTGCCTGAATGAAGACACCTTAAGAAAATTTAAAACTTTGCTTTCCTTCCTTATCACAAAGCCAACTGACTATAAGCACACTTGTGAATTACAGATTTTGATGCCCAGGATTCTGTCATTATATATAATCTAGCACCCAAAACTATTTGGTTTGGAAAGATACATTTTAAAAAAACACATTTATGAAATTGGTTTCTTCCTTCACTGAACATAAATTATACTGAATATGGAGCAAGACAGACATGTGGCCATCCCACTTTAGGCCTGGAAACCAATTTCTATTTTTGACAAACATTCCCAAAAGACTATATAGTTAAGCCATTTTCACCCATGAATTAATAACTAAAGCATTTACTTTTTTCCCCTAAAACTTACTTCAAGTACTTTATGACCTTGAGTTCTTTATGTAACCAACCCATACATTAAAATTTTCCTTGGCCTATGGATGTTTATATCTTTGCTTTTCAAAATGTACTTTAGCACTGTTGACTTTAATTTGAGGCAGCACTTTCATTCATTCTACTTTTAAAAGTAGAACTCAAAGCACTGATCTTTACCTGATTCCCCTGTTCTTTCTGAGATCCAGGCAGAAGACATGCTGCCAGCCATATTCACAGCTAAGACTCTAAATTCATACTTGGTGTATGGTTCCAAGCCAGTGATGGTTGTAGCTGTTTGAGGAGGTTTTAATGCATTTTCATTGGCTGATTCTGCAAATGGGTGAGGACTGAGCCAGCCACTGCTCTGAAAAACTCGACTTTCTTCAGAAATGGTTTCTTCAGTAGATCTCAATCTCTTCATGTATAGTTCATATCTTATAATTATTCCTGGAGAAGTTAAACAGTGAACCAAGGTGACTTACCAAAGAGGCCATCTGGGGGGTAGCAGGGGAACAGGTCAGTTAGAGTGCTGGATTTAAGTTATTCTTCTAACTAGATTACTGCTCAATTTTTTTCAGTAATCCTGATGCAGTAATTTAGTAATCTAGATGATAGGTTCTTATAAAAGACAACAAACTGATGGATAAATGAATGTATGAAATATTATTAAAGGTATATTCAGGAGGAAAACAAACCAAAAGGGGCAGTGTATAGAGACAAAATAATTATAATTTGTCACAAGTAAATTCAATCTTTTCTATGATAAATGGTCATAATTTCTATCGAGAATAGCTAGTTCCTTTTGGGAATCTGATTCTTGTACCTCCAATTTGTATGTTTTAAAATTTTAGGATTTGAATTTAATTCTCTGTTTAACAGAAGGCTTGTTTGTACAGATAATATAGTTAGTTTCTGTCCAGTTTTACCACATAACTTAAAAGTCTAAGGAAAGGTTTTGTCATAATATGTACTTGATATAAATTATTAAAAATCTGTGAATGTGTGTCTGACCTGTATAACCAAGGGTTCAATTGTATGAACACAAAAATTAACTTAATGGAGTCAGCTAGCCAATATACATTTTTTTTGTATTATTTTATATCTTTTTCTTGCTTAAAAGAGAAAATTTACTGCGTATGGGTGCCCTAACTTGTGACACAGTCAAATATAATGCATTTCATAAGTGAGTTTCAAATTATAAACATCATTTGTGTTATGGCAGATGTCATTAAGAGCAAAGATAATATTAGCCTTTTAAGGAACAATTTAATTGAATGGAATTTGTTATTAGATTAGAAGAAATACACTTGTTTCACTAACCAGGACAAACAGTATCTTATATCTTTAGAAAATGTTTCTTAATTATTATATTATACAGTTATAAAAATGAATACAATAGCCAGACTCTTATTGCACAAATCCAAATGTCTCGATTCTCATTCACGTCTTGCCCAAGAGGGGAAATCTAGGCCTTGAATTCTTACCATTTGGCTCCATTGGTGGAGACCATTCCACATGAAGTTCTGTAGCGCTGATTTTCTGCACCTCAGGTGGACTCAGCCTTTGGGGAGGGGCCTGGGCTGTGGTCACTGCAACAGGCGAGCTATGTAAACAGCCCCCACTAGTACACGCCTGTACAGAAAAATAGTACTTGGTGAATGGAACCAGATTCCAGATGGTAGCTGAGGTTTCATGACCTTCGTAGGGAACACAGGGCTGACTGCCAGCCAGAGGAACACAGGACAAAATATATTTCTCTATAGGACCGGAATTATTTGAAAGTGCAGTCCAGGTAAGTGTTACAGAGTCTGAGCTGATAGGAATGATATAACTCAAGGTCAAGTTTCCCTCAGGGACCCCTGGTTTTGTCCTGTAAGTGACAGCTACACTCCTTGTTGAACCATGCACATTGGTGGTCTTGACGTAATAGGAATACGAGGTATATGGAGACAGGTCAGTGTCTAAGAAGTGTTGAATACCTGAAATGAAAATAAATAAAAGATAATAGTTACATTAGACAAATTGGTAAAGAATCATTTTTAACTACTTTCCTATTGTATTATTTACATAAACTATACCAATCTACTCTTTAGAATAAGATTATGTTTAATATTTTTAAAATTTAAATAAAGCAAATACTCATTACTTTTATTATTCGGTATAACATAAGAAAAGTGCCATTTTAATAAATAATATTTAGAAGTTTGTTTTAGTTCTTGTTTTGTTCTTTATAGTGTCCTTTGGATAGAAAGTTTAAGAGAAAGTTTTTGCAACTCTCTAAAACAGTAATAACTATGTTTCCTCTGTGGAATTGGCTTACTTGTTAAATGCTAATGCACTAAACTAAGGGTAAACAAACTACCACCAAATGCCAAATGTGTCACCTGGCCAACATCACTGAAACCTTTCCTGATTTTCTGACCTATAAAAACTGTGTGAAATTATAAATGTTCATATTTTTAAGCTGTTAACTTTTTGAGACATTTGTTATGAGCAATGGGGAATATACACAAGAGACATTCTAGATAAGCAGGATTGTAAGAGCAGAGATAAGAAGGTAGAGAAAGAAGAGGTTAAAAAAAAAAAAGATAGGGAGTAGACATGATCAGGCATGTGCTGGAAATTTCTCATTCTCTAAAGAGACAGCAAATACACTGTAGGGTCATAAAACATACAAATGCCAGAGTAGCTGCTGCCTGCTCCCTCATGGGACTGTGTGTATGTGGTAGGAGAGAGGAGGGTTCTATCATGCAGGGTCACCCAAATCAACATGAACGTCCCAGCATATTAACATGCTTACAGTAGAACAGTTAAGCATTCAGGGTCTGATCTTACTCCACAGGGTGTCTTGGTTTCTTGAATGCTGAGGATGCTGTGTTGAGAGACAGTAGGCCAACACTAAGGAAACTTCTATGGCTGGGACATGGTGACAGACCCTCCAGCCTTTGAGAGGGCCGTTAGATGTAGGACATAGGAAAAAAAAAATCTCAGAAAGTCCCCAGCAAAATCAATACCCTAGGGAGCATTAAAATAGCAGAATGTTCACGAGGACCTGACCAACCTGAGAGTGAATACGTGTTCACCAGCTTCATGCATCAGAAATTGATGTCATGAGAATGCCATTCGCAATAGCTATAAAGAAAATAAAATACCTAGGAATATACTTAACCAATAATGTGAACAATCTCTACAAGGAGAACTGTAAAACACTGATGAAATAAATCATAGAGGATACAAACAAGTGAAAAAAACATCCCATGCTCATGGATTGGTAGAATCAACATTATTAAAATATCCATACTGCCCAAAGTAATTTACAGATTCAACACAATCCCCATCAAAATACCAATGTCTTATTTCACAGATCTAGAAAAAATAATCCTAAACTTCAGTTCGAACCAAGAAAGAGCCCAAATAGCCAAAGGAATCTTAAGCACAAAAAGCAAATCTGAAGGCATCACATTACCTGACGCCAAATAATTCTATAAGGCTGTAGTAACCAAAACAGCACAGTACTAGTATAAAAGCAGAGACACAGACCAATGGAACAGAAGGAAAACCCAGAAATAAAACCATCTACCTACAACCAACTCACTTTCAACAACCTACACCAGGGAAAAGAAGCTGTATTCAATAAATGGTGCTGGGAAAACTGGATAGCCATATGAAGAAGAATGAAACAAGACCACTATTTCTTGCCATATACAAAAATGAATTCAAGATGGATAAGACTGAAATGTAAGATCTTAAACCATACAAATTCTAGAACAAAACATAGGAAAAACTCTTCTAGACATTGCCCTAGTTAAAAAATTTATGACTAAGAGCCCATAGGCAAACACAGCAATAACACAACTAAATAAATGGGGCATAATTAAATTAAAAACATTTGTACAGCTAAGGAAGTAATCAGCATAGTAAATAGATAACCCTCAGAATGGGAGAAAATATTCACAACCTATACATCCGATAAAGGGCTAATATCTAGAATCTACAAAGAACTCGAATAAATCTGTTAGAAAAAAAGAAACAACCCCATCAAAAAGTGGGCAAAAAACAGGAGAAGTTTTTCAAAAAAGATAGACATATGGCCAGCAAACACATGAAAAAATGCTCAACATCACTAATCATCAGGGAAATGGAAATTAAAACTATAATGAGATACCACCTTACCCCTGTCAGAATGGCCATTATTAAAAACTCAAAAAAACAATAGATGCTGGTATGGATGCAGAGAGCAAGGAACATTTATACACTGTTGGTGAGACTACAAATTAGTACAACCTCTATGGAAAAGAGTATGGAGATTCCTCAAAGAAATGAATGTAGACTTACCATTTAATCCAGTACTAGGTACCAACCCAGAGGAAAAGTCATTTTATCAAAAAGTCACCTGCACTCAAATGCTTACTGCAGCAAAATTCACAATTTAAAAATGTGGAATTGACCTACGTACTTGCCCATCAATTCATGAGTGGATAAAGAAACTGTGGTATGTATGTGTGTATATTTATATACTATGGAGTACTACTCAGCCATAAAAAGGAATGGAATAATGTCTTTTTCAGCAACTTGGATGAAACTGGAGACCATTATCCTGCATGTAGCATCTCAGGAATGGAAAAACAAACATCACATGTAACTCTCTGAGAATTGGGAGCTAAATGGTGGGCAGACATGGGCACAAAGAGATGTAAAGGACATTGGAAACCAAGAAAGGGGGAAGTAGGTAGGGTGTGAGGGGTAAAAACTTATCTACTTCGTACAATGAGCATTACTCAAGGGACGAGCATACCAAAAGCCCTGATTTAATCATCATACGAGGTATCCATGTAACAAAAGTGTTTGTACCCCCACTAATATTTTGAAATAAATTAAATAAATAAAACTCTAAACTTAAAGTATGTCAATGTCTCTAAGTGATATAAGCAATTGTTACATGTAGAAAAAATCATCCTCTAGTTTCCCTGTGACAGGATTTCTCTAGAGGGACATTTAAAGGCTATCTCTCCACTCATGGCATCCCAAAGGAGGAACAATTCATCTGTGAATTTGGGCGAGGGCAGTGTGGGAGGGGAGAGCAAAGCATGCTCAGATCAGCCCATTGATTTTTCTCTCTTCTCATCTGTCTTTCTGCAGGAAAGAGCATGTATTCTCTAATCTGGCTTTCATCAGTAATGAAGATCATTTTTATTTTTAAATTCCATCTGCCTATTATATCTAATGCTCCTTTTCATCAAAACTTACACAGGAAAAAAGAAACAATATGATTTACTGAGCACTCCTAAAATTGCAACACTAACAAAACAGTGCTATTTCCTCCTATAACTGTTCTCTTCACACCCACGATACCTAAGATACCTATGAGCAACACAGATTGAGGCTACAGCGGGGATAATATTAGGTGCTGATTATGTACAATCCCCAAAGTGTTAACTTGACCTCTATACTTTTCTCCTCTATTTCTGAAAACATATCAGGATGTAAATAAGTGAAATATTATCTAAGAAAACCATTGAATATACCTTAAATTTTCATACCTTAAGTAAAGCATAAACATATACTCCCTCATTTTATTTACTTATTTATTTAGAGACATTGTCTCACTCTGCTGCCTGGGCTAGAACGCAGTGGCATCATCATAGCTCACTGCAACCTCAAACTCCCAGGCTCGAGTGATCCTCCTGGCTCAGCCTCCTGAGTAGCTGGGACTACCAGCTCATGCCAGCACACCTGACTAAGTTTTCTATTTTTTGTAGAGACAGGGTCTCACTATGTTGCTCAGGCTAGTCTCAAACTCCTGGCCTCAAGTGATCCTCCTACCTTGGGCTCCCAGAGTGCTAGGATTACAGGCATGAGCCACCATGCCTGGCTGTACCCTATTTTTAAAAAGTTAATTATTCAGAAACTTTAAAATCATTCCACCGTTATTAGCGTGCTGTTATTAAAAACATACAGTTTGAAAGCTTTAAAGACGGTACACCAGTAGATCATGACCCTATGATGAAAATATTGTCCTAGAGAATCCCATAGTGCACTAGGTCAGCTAGGAAAAGTTTCCACTCTAACAAAGAGTTCTATAAGGGTCTCAACCAAATGATCAAACTTGCTTGGAAGACAACACTATTAATTTTCTTTGAAAAGTTCAATGATTCTCCACCTATAATTCCTAATGCCTTTATTTAACCCAAAGATTTGTGTTCATTCAGCTGCACATAAATAGTGTTTCCTTTTTGTATTACACATGCTAGCCATGCCCTGGAAATAGAGTAATAAACATGAAGGTATTATTAGAATGATATGAAGTTCTGAGAGTGCTAACCAATTGTTCTTACTGTTCAAATGCCATCATGCAGATAATTTTCACATCATTAATTATAGTGATTGTCAAGAAATGCCAGAAGTGGCATTTTTTAATGAAAAATAAGGTTTCAGGAAATAATACCTTGTTTAATAGGATTATATAAATGTCTGATTAGTGAATGAATACACATTTATTATGTAAAAAACTGTTATTTGGATTTCATGTTAGTGCAATCATGAAAAAGAGCCAGAGTGTTATACCCATATGTAAGGTTCTATAAAATAGATCATAATATGTTACTACACTATAGAAAATGTGCCTCCGGATTGAATGCCATTGATAGTTTTAAGTTTAATTTTGCTATCAAACATTAAGCCATATGGAAAATAGGGTGACCCTAATTTGCAACTTCAGAAATAATTCAACCAGTGGTACTGTCATCTTCAAAATCATTTTCAATATTTTTATAACTCCTTTCTTCCTCTATCACAAAAGTTTAAGTTTCAGGACACCTGGATCATGCTGATATTTGGAAGAAAATAAACATTCTAGTAGCAGGTTTTTATAACGCTTTGCCAACATGGCAGATGTAGACAGATGTTCATTTCCCTTTGCAATCTGCATCATGAAGTTCAGAGTTTCCATTAACTTCAAAGAAGACTTGGAATGCTGAAGAGACATTTGCAGTTACGAGAAAGTGGTGGACATGATAAGCTAGATGCAAACCATGCAGAATTAGGTGGAAAATGTTACTCAGTATAATAAATACCAAATAAAACTGTGTACAATGCAGGAGTTTTAAAGTCAATCAATATGTTAAAAGGCATCCTCCTACTGTTTTAGAAAGGCTATGGAATTTCAGTGTTTTGATATAGCTTTACACACTTTGCTCACTAATTATGCATGTTAAAGTAGAATTGGGTATGAAACAAAGACAACAAAATAGAAAGAGGAATTGGAATTACTGTTCCAATGTGTCTTAAACTAGTTTCTTGAACTAGCTTATAGCCAAACATGACTAGAAGCAAAATCAGAGAAGACAGAGCTGGAAGAATGTAAAAATTCCTATTTCTTTATCCTGTCTTTAGGAAAATTGTATCTAAAACATCTGAGTAAATTTTTTTTTTTAAAGAAATGGATCCCAATAGTTTGATTTCTGCAAACTCCTATAAAATCTTCATAAATGTACAGATGCAAACATAGCCTTCATGGATTCTTCATAGTCTTTTAATTTAAGTTCATGTTGCTGTGTCTGTCTCTGTGGAAATAGCAATGTATGCATAAAGTTACACTATTTGCTTGGTATTTTACTTCCAGATTAAAAGTTCTTTGTTTAGCCTGAGAATTTTAAAAGTTGAATCTATTATAATAGAAATATTTGGTAAATATTTGTAATATTTTCAACCAGAAAAAAAAATATAAATTCATTTGTTATGTCTTCTAGTATTTTAAATTAAAATATTATAATTCAGATTATTTTAATACCTTTCAGTTACCTTAAACAATGTCAAGAACATTTTCCATTCATTCATATTTGAATTAAGATATCATTTTATAGGCTAGCATAGCCTACAATTTATTTAACAATGTATGAAGATTTTTTTATGCCATATATTATGATTTACTGAAGAACTGTTGAACATCTGAATCATTTTCAATGTTTTAATATTACAAATAGTATATATAGGTATGGATAGCTTTTGTGATTTTGAGTCCATTTCCAGTCATAATTCACTTGAGATAAACTTCCTGGAGTAGGTTTGCTGAGTCAAATAGTATGCAAAAAGATTTTTCATACATTTTAACAATTTGTTGTACATGAAGTTACACCAGTGAACTCACACAGATACCCCAGAAGTTTATGAACGTTCCAGCTTCCCTACATCCTCACCAATGCTGCATAGGGTCATTTTTTTTTTTCATCTTTGGGAATTTGATAAGCATTAGTGTTTATCAAATAATACACATCTCATTTGTATTGCATTTCTTTGATTACTAGTGAGATTTGTAATTCTCTCTCTGCTGGAAACACTCTGCTAGAAAGAGGAAACCATAACAGCAGTTATCATCAATGTCAAAGAACTTAACTAATGTATCATTTCTCAGAATATTATCTTTTTATTGCCAAACCCTTAAACTCACTGTATGGATATTGATCTTCAGTTGTGTAGATTTCAAAACCATCCCTGAGTAAACTGTAAGCAAGCCAGCGGGCATTCGGAGAATCAGGTGGACTCCAGGAGAGATTGATAGCAGAAGAACTTTGAACCTGTCCTCTGGGTGGAGGTTGCTGGGATGGAGCTAAATTACAATGGAGAGAGCATTTATTAGTAAAAACAATCAATAAACACACAAGTAAACTAAAGTAAGATATCCAGCAAAGAGGTCTTTCTGATTCAGGATTACTTTATCAAGAAGACATGTGGTTTACCAAGACATTAATAAACAAGGCGTATGCATCAAGGTTCTCTAAAACAAAGCTTTTTATCTATAAGCATAAAACAAATTTGCAGGTCAAAGCAGCTGACATAAATATAGATGGGGGAAGAAACCACAATAGTTTACATTAAGCATTTCTTTCTTTGCCTTTTTTTTAAGAAACCATCCAAGGATGCATAACATTTATTTTCTACTTAATTAATTTAAAATTTGACATAAGTTCCATTGAAACTTGAAATTTAAGTAGCATAATTTTTGGATTTTTAAGAGGAAGTTTTCCATTCCATTAAGCACAATGCCTTATCTTGCTTCACAGAGCACAGTGTAAAAGAAAGAATATTTAGTGATATACATAGCTACAGATGTTAAAATATTTAAATATTATCAAGAAACAATTTGAATATACTGTGAAAATACACCAACACCTGTTAGAGGTGTTTTTAAGATGTAGTGTGATTACTTATCAAGCACATAAGAACATTCATCTAACTACTTTAGTGACATTTTTTATAATATAAATATATACCATGAAAACATTGTTTTCTATCACTGTAAATTTTCCCTAGTCTTCTTATTTTTGAGAGTAAGCTTGCTTTTATTTCCCCCAGAATATACAAAGGTAAAGAAAAAAAAAATACCTAAATATTTCTTAAGGACAATCAACTACCAGTTTATTTACAACTTCTGGTTTAAACAAGATGCATAATCCTCCAACCATTCAGAGAAGCATAACATTCTCATTAAATAAGATTTCAAGGGTACAAGTTGCTGTGTTATCTTATTTTGTAAACCCTTAATCTTTTTGTCAAGAAATATTTTAAAATCATGTACAGAAATGAATCCATCAAATAATTATCACTTTTTAAATTTTTTATTGATACATATTTTACATATTCATGGGATACGTATGACATTTTGTTGCATGCATAACATGTGTAATGATCAAGTCGTGGTATTTGGGGTGTCTATGGCCTTGAGTATTTATCATTTCTATATGTTGGGAACATTCCAAGTTCTCTTTTAACTAATTTGAAATATACAATACCTACAGTCACTGGGTGACTTATTCAGGGTCTTAGGAGAAAGAAGCTTAATAAAGAAACTATTTTCAAAGGGGTGGGGAAAATGGTGCATGGAGTATGGAAACAGCAAAGTTCTTTTACTATTTATGTCAGGTGTCCTTGAGACCACCTTGCACCCTGGTTTATTATTCAATGTTTTATTAGGAAGACTGACAGGACTCATCATACAGTCCTACTTATAGCTAAGATTTATTATATCAAAAGCTTACAGAATTCATCAACAAAGGGAAAAGGAATGTTGGTGAAGTCCAGGGGAAACCAGGCACAAGCTTCCAAGAATCCTCTTCCAGTAGAGTCTCATAGAACATGCTTAATCCCCCCAGAAACGCATTGTTAAAATATTCATGAAGTGTTGCCAATCAGGGAAAGTCATTAGAAACTCAGTGCCCAAGGTTTTTATCAGGGGCTGTTCATATAGGCAGCCTCTGTCTGGCATGTACTCAAATTCCAGACTCCCAGAAGAAAAGCAGGTGTTATACACAAACCATATAGTTTGTACAAAAGTTTACATGCAGTGATCCACTCTTACTCAGTTCTGGACATGGCAAGGAGCCTCAGGAAATCCAAGTTCCCAGATGCAAGCCAAAGGCTAACTTTTTAAGTGGGCCTTTCCAAAAATAAGCAGTCAGGGCTTCTAGGTTAAATCTTCTCTGCACACTATCTCTAGACTAAAGGGGAACAAAGCTCAGGGCTCTATGAAGATCATCACCTGAAAGGAGTTATAACCACTCATGGAGAGATATGGCTAGCTCAAGGCTACTCTTACATTGAGACACAGAGTGGAAAAATAAATGTTTTGACTTCCCTTCGACCTGCTTTCTGGATGTTTGGCAGGTTCCTTCTAGTAGCTAAAGTCAACTAATTAAAAGCCAGAGGGTAAGG
>RJWJ010012991.1:0-40827 GCA_004363605.1 Indri indri
TTGGCTTGTTCCCCAGAGAAAGGGGTGAGTCTGGGACAGGTCAGGGCACTTGTCCTGGGCTACTCAGCAAGCAGGTGCTGGCAGAGCCCCCAAGCCTCTCCCAGATCCAACCTTTTCTATACTCCCTGAAGGTGCTGGCAGGGATGGTGGGCGTGGGCTTTCACCTCCTTGTAGGTCCATTCTGGGCATTTTTATGGAATGAAACACAGTTCTGGCTGCAAAAACTCCCTCCCACTCCCCAGTGAGACACCTCAGGGGGCATCCACATCTGCCTTCCCCAGTCTTTCCCACAACCCCACCTTCCCTGCCCCGACACCTTCTGGACTCTCCTGCCTCCACTGCAGTTTGGGGAGCTGCCTGGGGTCCCACAGAAACCAGCTGAGAGAGGTGGAGAGCATTACAGAATTGCAGAACTGATGAGCCCCGCTAACATTTTGGCTCCAAAAGCCCCTGTAGCCTCTGTGACCCCCCTGCCCTTACCCAACCCAAGGCAAGCTCCAGCCTTCCTCTGCCCCCTTCCCAAGCAGGTTTTGCCGAGCACTTGGGGAGGCCTGAGAGTCCTTCACCACCACCTCTGAAGCCCGCTATGGGGCCTTTGCTCGGGCCGGGGCCATGAGATTCATCAGGTAAGGGGTCATCTTGGAGGAGGTGATGGCTTGACCAAAGAGGCTGCAAATATTTTTTGAGGGCCCGCTATGTGCCAGGCACTGTGTACGATGCAGGGGACACACTCATGACTAAAGGAAGGAAGCAGGGGCGGAACAGAGGGGGGGACAAGCAAAGGAGGGGGGAGGAAGAAAGGCTGGTTCCTGCTTGGCAGAAGCCCTGGGCTTGGAAGGGAGGGAGATGGGACGTGCACTTCTAGCCTGGCTTTGGATGTACCCAGCACTGTGTTTCTCTAACTTTACCTCACCCGAGAGGTGGGCATGAGGGGAGATCCTGGAGCTCTGCCTGGGGGAGACCACCTCATCTGCAGTCATTTCGTCCAGAGTTCTGTCTGCATGGTGCTGATGCCCCCCCCCCGCCCCCCCACCAGCTTCTACGTAAGGACCCAGCTTTGCACTCCTGACGGGGGGAGGGGCGGGCAGAACTCACCCTACCCATCCTCTTCTGCTAATGAGGAGGCCCACTGTCCTTCCCGCTTGCCCCCCAAGTCTCCCATTCTCCAGGTGCGCTCCTGCCAGCCGCCCCCCACAGCCTAGTCCCTTCAGTCGCTGCCTTCTGCCCCTTTCTGGGCCCCCCGCCGGTTGCCCATCTCTTCCACTATTGGAGCACCTGGGCACCCAAGGTACCCTCTCCCCAAGCTGGCCGTCTCCTTCCTCCCTCCCCCGAGGCGCACCCAGGCACCAAAGGTGCCCACCGCGAGGGCCAGAGCATGGTGGTGCGGCCTCTGCTAAGGCGGCGGCTGCACCTGCAGGGTGGCTCCGCGGCGGCCGCGGGCCGCGGGGGCGGAGGAACGGGCGGCGCGAGGGAGGGGCCTGCGACAGCGGTGGCGGCGGCGGCGGCGGCGGCCCCAGCCCGCGCAGCCCGGCTCGGCCCCGGCTCGGTCGGCGCAGCGCCGCGCGCGTTCCCTCACCGCCGCCGCCGCAGCCAGGCGCACCGGCACTAGCCGCCGCTGCTGGCGCACGGACGCAGCGCGCACAGGCCGGCCGGGATGCGCGCCCGGGCCCCGGCCCGCCCCAACCCGCGGCCGCCGCCCGCCCGCCGCGCGCTCCCCTGAGCGCGGCGCCCGCCCCCGGCCACCCCCGCCCGTCCCGGGCCGCGATGCCCGCCCCCCGGGGCCCCGGCGGCCCGCGCCCCTGCTAGGCTGCGGCGGCATGGCCCGCGCGCCCGGCGCGACCTCTGCGGATTGCATCGGTGTGTGGCGGCGGGGCATGCCCAGGGCACCGGGCACGGCCTTCAATGGGCGAGGACACGGACACGCGGAAAATTAACCACAGCTTCCTGCGGGACCACAGCTATGTGACTGAAGGTAACGTACGTGTTGTCTGAGACCCCCTCCGGCCCGCCGCGGCGTGGGGATGCCGTCGCACCGAATGCCCTCCGAAGGTTTGGACCGCGCGATGTGTGTCGTGTCCCCCCAACCCCACCCGCCTGGGGCCCGGGAGGGAGGGAGTCTGAGGGCACCGGCCCCCGCTGCCCAGCGCCCGGCTAGGGCAGCATCCTCCTCCGCGCCGCCCTCGGGGAGGCAGCTGTCCGCTCCCTGGTAGGGTGGAATCCTGATTCGGCCCGGCCATCATTTTTTAAAAAGCCATGCTGTGGCTAATCTGGTGAAGAAATCCTGGGGAAATGTAATGGCTTAAAATCCTGGATTTGCCATTTCAGTTCTGCCCAAAGCCCGCAGAATTTTCTAGGCTGCCCACTCCCTGAAGAAGAAGAGGGACCCAGAGAAATAACAACCATTGCCAGATCCTCCTGAGAGGCTCGCTTGCCCTGGGCCCCTCCTGCGCCCCCAGAGACAGGGTCCCCTGGTGGGAGGGAGAGGGCGGCTGGTTTGCGTCTGGCCTTTTATTCTTGGTGAGTTATATTGAGGCAGGAGCAGCTGGGCTGTCAGGATTTCCCCCCAAAAGTGGGGACATACCACCCCAAACAGGCCCCGTTTAAAATCTCCTAAATTGGCCCTACAAGCCCACCCCCACCCTGACCCCCACCCCAAGGGTGGTGGAATCCACAGGGTCAGCGCCCCTCTCTTACAGGCCAGAACTTCCGGGGTCCCTCTGCTCAGCCTCGCCCAGGGAGCACGGGGGACAGCTCCCGTGCACAGGGCAGGTGGGGCCCGCACAGTGAGCCCCGAGGGAGGGTGGGGACTGGGAGACCTGGCCGCGGAGTGTCAGCGAGCCGCGTCGGCGGGGCCACTGGTGCCCGAGTCCTGCCCAGGGTGGGGACAGGCAGCACCTTCCCCAGGGGCTGCCGGCCTGGCAACAGAAGTGTTTGTGGGTTTTTAGCAAGAGCTTGCCCTGGTGGGTGGCCCCGTGGGAGGAGCCCTGGGCACTGCGTCCTGCGGGGCGGTGCGCGTGGGTGCCTGTGCCGGGGAACCCGCGTGGGCCCGGCGGCGGCGAAGCCGGGCTCCGCCGGAAATGAGGCCGAGCGGACCGGAGCCCGCAGAGGCCGGGGAGGCAGAGGCTGGGCGTGTGACCCGGGCGGACCGAAGCCGGGGTCCGCTCCCCGCTCTCGCGCCCGCAGGAGAACCGCTGAGTCATGCTTCGCCGGGTGTGCGCGGGGAGAGGGGGCAGGGCCGCGGGCTGGCGACGCTCTGCCCCGCTGGGGCGGTGGGAGGCGCGGGAGCTGAAGCGGCCCTTTGTCGCCCGCCTCGGTGAGGCTGGGGAGGGATCAGCGTGCCTCCGGGGGTGCTTTTCTGCTCGCAGCCTGCTGAGCGGCAGGTTGAAAGAGGCCTCCGGGTTGCTGGCAGGTGCCCCAGTGGCCTGGCTCTGGCGGGAGCGGATCTTGGCAGGGCTCCTCTGGCACCCGGAGGACGCCTGTTTCTCATCTCCGCATTGGGGATGAGGAGTAGGGCCCGGGGTTCGTTCTGTGACTAGAAGTAAAAAGCCTGCGGTGGACATTTGCAAACATTAATTCCTCCCTCACCCTGCTTACCCCGCTTTCTTCCATAAATCCTCCAGCTCGCAGCCGGCACGGAGAGGGGCAAGTGCAGTTACCGGAGGCAGAGTTGTAACCTCTCTCCGTCCCTTCAGCGAGTATTTACTGCGCACCTGCTACATCCAGTCACTGTTGTGTCCCTGGGACTGGACAGAGATTCCCTGCCCTTGTGTAGCCTGTGTTCTATCCGGGAGCCATGTGACCTTGAGAGGAGTATCCTCTCATCATGTCTCAGTTTCCCCATCTGTAAAATGGGAGTGACTCCGGCCTGCAAAGGCCTGGGGCTCCTGTGAGGACCAGGTGGGATGGTGATGAAGGAGCGGCCTCAGACCGTAAATCCTTAAGGCGCAGCCAGAGGGTGTGGAGCACCTCCTGTGTGCTGGAGCCTCAGAGCCGCTCTCGCACACTCCTTACCCCACTTTCTAGATGAGGAAACCAAGGCTTGGCCTTGCCCGTGGCCCAGAAGGAATGCCAGTGAGTGTAGGGCAGAGGGCTCAGCTGCTACCCATGCAGAGAGGAACAAGATCAGAAGAGGAAACACCACCAATAATTATTATAATTAGAACATATGAGAATTCTGTCCTCCCTAAATAAAAACAGACTTTCATACTGTTGCATCTTGACTGTGTTTTATGCTCAGAGCCCCAGGGTAGGTCACATGTTTGGATGTCAGACAGACGTGTGTTAAAATCTTGCTTCTGACTCCTCACTTGCTGTGCAACCTTGGACAAGTACTAAACCTTCCTGAGCTCCACTTTCTTCCTTCATAAAGGGACAAATAATAATGGCCGCTCATACAAAGTTCTTGGGATGATCAGTGATTATGCCAATATGGAAAGTGCCCAGCACAGTGCTTGGCTTATAGGAGGCATTTAATTAATGACACTTATAATGTAAAAGTCTTATAACTGGAAGAGCCTTATGAACAAATAGTGGATGCTAAGACTCAGTTTGCAAAAGACCCATGTGCACAAATTCCTATTGCACCTGGTCCTTCGGTCCACACTCACTCCCTACACCCCAGCTGCTCCTGTCTACTGCCTGTTCCTTAAGTGGGTGGCTTATTTCCTGCCTCAGGGCATTTGTCCTGCTGTGTCCTCTACCTGGAACACCTTCCTCCTGCCTTTCTCGTGACCAACTTCTTTTCACCCTTTGGGTCCCAAATCAAATGTCATCTTTGCCAGTGGGAGTCCTACTTGAGTTTGCAGGTCTCTTATAAAATCTCAAATACCTTGGGAAGATTGAGGTTTTGTTAGTTGTTCATATCTTGGGGTGAATTAGGGCAGCTTGGATTTTTTGCGGGGGATGCTGACTCTTGGCTGAGCTCAGCTGCCTCGAGGGTTATGATTGCAAGGTGTACATGCAGGCCACGTAGGGCACAGAGAACTTCGCAAGGACGGGGACTGGGTGTGGAGAGAGCAGTGCCATTGACACTTTTAGGACCGTGGAGGGACCCCAGGGTTGAGAGGGTGCCAGGAAGTCTCTGTCTGTTGACGTTTCTCAAGAGCTGGACGTGATTCTCGAAAGGACTTTTCCTGGCTCTGTTCTCTTTTGCTGTAGGCCCCAGGACTTCTGAGTTAAATAGCTGTTTCTAGGCTACACTGGACATGCAAAACCCATGCATCCTTCCTTCACTGAGCACCATTTACCAAGCACATCCTTCTCGGGGTCTGGCCAGGGCAGGCAGTGATGGCCCAGACACAGGAGCTCAGCTGAGGGGAGATGGCGGAGGCTGACCAGGTAGATCTGGCAGTGACTGGGTCCCTTTGGGAATGTGCCTGACAGGTGAGGCACTTCGGAACACACTTCTCTGCTGGGACCACAGGCACAGCTTCCCTTCCCTGGAGCGTCTCAGCCACCAGCCTCTATCAGATACGTGTGCTTCCTGCATCCATGGAAATTAGGGGGTTTCCCTAACCCCCATCCTGGGGTGTCACACTGATTTCAGACCGGTCTCTTTATCCCCACAGAGTTGTCCCGATTTTGTGGTTGAAATGCAGGGGACTCTCACCGCGTGGAGCTGTCTTCACAGTCCGAACTGGTTGTGCTCTGGATACCACGTTTTCTACCCAGGCCTAAACTGCGGTGGAGAGGGGGTGTGTTGTGTGAGACCAGCATGCAGTGAGATTTGCACCCTCACGTTGGATGTTGCAGCCGATCTCTCCAACACCCAGCCTCCCTTCTCCCATGGAGAACACGCGTGGTTCCTGGCAAGAGCTCTCAGGCCACTCCTAGGTCTGAAGGTACAAGGGTAATCTTGTCCCCATGCAGTGACTGGTTCCAGCCTGGACTTAGAGTCAGTTTTGGAGGTTGAGTGGGAAGTAGAGAGAGCTGTGGCTAAGCTGGTCCCTCTGTTGTGATGGGAACGTGGAAGTCCTGTGGTTGCTGGCAGCTATCCTGGCACCATGACAGACAGAGGGTGATGAGAACCGGGCACTGTGGTGACATTCAGGCCTGATGTCCACCCCAGCTCTGGGTTCCCAGTTACATGAGCTGGTACCTGTCCTTATTGCTACACACTCTAAGTCTTGTCTGCTACTGCAGCCATCAGCACCCCACTTACACAGCCTGGACTGCTCATCTAGAAAACCAGGAGGCTGTTCTGTAACTCGCAACCAAGACCCAGGAGACATAACACCGAGACGGGTTTTTGTTTATTTGCTTTCTGCTGTAGGAATCCTCTTTTATCTCTTTTTTTTCACTCAAGTCAAGGATGCCAAGTTCCAATTTTCTCTCCGTGGTCCTACTGAGGGCAGATGAGAGAGCCTAAGATCTTGTGTGGGGAGACCTGGGGTCCTGGTGGGGTCTGGCTCTGGGTCCGTGGTCTTGGGTGGGCCACACTCTCTCTGAGCATTGGCTTATTCTCTGCGGTGTTGCTTAGATCACTTGAAACAGGGTATCCAGTTGCGTGATGTTTTATCTTCTCCGTGAACTCCCCACCCTGCTTCTCGGAAGGAATATGCTCAGGAAACTCAAGTGAACTCAAGGCATTGAGTGACCTTGTGTCTGCACATGCCCAGCCCAGGGCCTGGAGCACAGACAGCACTTAGTAAATATTATCAATAAATGATGATGTCCGTTCTTCAGGGGCCAGAGTTAGACTAGCCCTGAGAACTACTGTCAGACTGGCTAGCCCATCTCCCACCCCATCCCATGGGGAAACTGAGGCTAGGAAGGGGGAAATTAGTTGGTGGCACTGACCACCAGGGGGAGAATGGGGAGAGCCAGCTTTGCTTTCTGAAAATCCGGATGTGGACCAGTCCGATTCTTTGTTCCCTTGCTTCCATTTGGGAATGCCACTTGCATAAGCTTCCCTTGGGCGTCACAGCGCGAGTGGGCTCCATCTCAGTGGTGGGGGAAGGCAGCTGAGGCTGGGCCTGTTGGGTGTGCTCCATCCAATCACACCGCCTCTCCGAGCCTCAGTTTCCTTGCACAGCTTGGCGCCCTGGGCTGTCACAAGGCTGTGTGGACACCGAAGTTGTGTGCATGTAAAAGGTCACTGCTGCCCATTTCTCCAAACCTTTGTCTAGGCCAGCCCCACCCCGCTGCAAGCAGGAGGCTCGTTTATTTTTAGTCAACCCTATCTTAAAGCTTGGTGCAGTCACGGAGTGGGGTTTTTCTCATTTTCTTTCTGGAGGATGGAAACCAAATTCTAATAAAATGATTCCACTTCATCTCCTTGTTGTTGTTACTTGCTCCAGCTTTTGGTTTTTATCCTTAAAACTCCAAGAGCTAAGGGATGTTTTTGTAGGAGGTGTTTTAGGCCTTGAGAACTGGAGCTGCTGTGTGATGCCCAGGGCTTAGTGGAGAGGGTCGCCGGAGAGCAACGCAGTGAGAGAGGCAGGACCACCAGACAGAGCCACGCAACTGTCGGCAACTCGCGCTATTTCCTTCCAGTCTTTTTTTAATGCCCGAGTCTGTTTTTAATAAAAGCTATACTCTCTCCGTATAAACAATTTTGAAGGCACTTTTGTATTTTAGTGTGAGATTATTAGAGCTTTCCAGGGCTTTGCTACAGGGCCGGCCTTGTGGGTGCGCAACCTGTACAGTCTTGTAGGGACCCCACACTCAGAAGGACCCTGGGCGTGGGTTGATTCTCTGCTGTTGCCAGCTTGAAAATCGTGAGCATTTCGTCTTGGAGCTCGTGTTTTGCAAGCGGAATCTGGCTGGGACGGCAGAGCTGGGGAAAGAGCGAGGAACACACGCAGCAGGCGTGTCCGTGGTTCCTGGCGGCAGCTCCCAGAGCTCGCTTACCTCGTCCACTTCAGTGTCCCTCAGCTCCCGAGCAGGGTGGGGCCACCCGTGTTCCCTGGCAGCACGTCTGTCCTGAACAAACAGGGGCCATCTCTCCACTGATGCTCCGGGGCACTGCTGTCCTAAGGCAGTGACTTCTGAGAAATGCGAACGACCCAGACCCAGGAGCCCTGTGGTATCCTTTCTTCCTGTTATGTCCCTGTATGAGCCAGTCACTGACGCTGAACATGGTGACACAGAAGCAAAGGGAAATAGGGCACCATAGTTCCTTTTCCTGTCAGTCCTTTATTTACCATCAAGCCAGGGCTAGAGAGCGTTGGTAGAACGTGCACGTATTCAGAAGTGAAATAAACACAGTTGTGTTAGTTTCCTAAAGAGTCCACTACCCTGGTAAGAACAAACTGCATACACAAAATACGAATTGTGCGTCTACATTCCTGTTAAATGCTGTTATGTTTACATTTAAAATTGGAATTGCACAATTGGATGATGAGTGATGAATGCACGCTAAGAATTTAATTTTTATTTTTTTTTAAATTTCAATTGACATTAAATAGCAAATTAACACCATGACAAGATGTGGAAGACATAAAAAAGCTTAGTATTTCGGTATCTTTAATGGCACTTTTCCCCGGCTCTTTGAACAAGGGGCTCTGAGTTTCCATTTGGCCCCGGGCTGCACAAATTACACAGCTGGTCCTACCTTGGGGTAACTCTGGGTAGGGTGGAAGCTTGGCCCCGCCTCCCATCCCCTTGGCTTTCGTGATTGGTGGAAATGGTGAGGGCCTGCCATCCATTGGGTGACTTTTTTCTTGGGGCCGGGGTTATAGTATTTAAAGGTTCCTCCGGCACCAACTGGGCCCCTGACCCTACAGGCTACTCTGCAGGGCTCTGACCCCCATCCACTGGACCTCTGACCCCACAAGCTATTTTACAGTTCTCTTATTTTACACTCTGGACTTTAGACCTCCTTCTCCCCACAGGAGGGGAGGTGGAGTAGGGGTCCCTAACTCATTTTTTCCTCCAGGTGTACAATTAATAGAGCAGATTTTTTGACTCCTATCTTGCCCATCTTTCTAGTGTATTCTCAAATCCTAGCCCAGAGGACGGGTAGCTGGTTATCTAGAGCCCCTCCCCCAAACCCCACAGGACAGGTATTTAGAGCCATCATTTTATTGGCTACATGGTACTCTTATGATAGATGTGTCGTAATTCAGTAGTTCAATTAACGACCTTCTCATTGCTGGACATTTAGGTTGCCTTTCTTTATGTCTTTTCTACTTTTATTGTGATCGCTGACGCTTGTGTGTGACTCTTCCCTAATCCCATTCTCCCCAGCTTTGGAATAATGTCCTTAAGAGGGAGTCTTATGCTTGTGATTTTATGTAAAGATTGTGAATGTTTTTAGTGTTCTTGACACATATCATCAAATTATTCTTCAGAAAGTGTCTGTGTTTTACCACACGCTGATCAACATTAGGTAGTCTAATTTGTTTGAACTTTGCAAATATCATAGATGAAAAATATTTGTTTTAATTCATGTGCGAATACCAATGAGGTTGGACATTTTTTTCCTTTTGTTTGAAAGACATTTTCTGATCCCCGTAAGTGCCAGGGCAATGTTAGATGCTGGACATGCAAAGTGGAAGAGCAAGGTCATGACCTTCACTCATTCATTCAACAAATATTTCTGGACCCCCCACTATGTGCTAGGCCCAGAGGAAGCCCATGTAGCTGGAGCTGGAAGAGTGACGGTGGGGGTGGGAGTTGAGGCCGGAGCCCCGGGGTTCACTGGCATCTAGGGACAGACAAGGAACAAACCTGTGACAGGGACAGAGTTGGGATGGTCACTGAGGTAGGAGGCAAAACGGGAGGGCTGTGGAGTCACAAACCGGAGAGAATCCCAGGAAGGAATGGAGAGACAGAGGGAGGACAGAGGAGGGGCGGGGAAGAAGGGTGGGTCAGCAGCGTTCAAGGCTGCCAAGCTGTCAGGTACAGCAACACCTGCACGCACCACCCGGGCTCTTCTGGAAGCCTCTCTGAACAGGTATGTGCCCCCGCGGGCACCCAGGCCCCTTGGGCTCTGCTTTGGTGATGTTGTCTTTCCACGAGCCCAGCTCTCTCTCTTCACAGTCTGCTCCCTAATATCCTTGCCCAGCACATTGTGGACAGCAGCCAGGCTGTGTCCTTCTTGGAATGTGGACCCTCCTGTCCCAGGGTTTTGGGTGCCATTGAGAGACCTGGCTGCCTCTGGAGAGGGTCTGGCGTTGCTGGGGGAATCTGCAAGCCCCACAGCGCCCTGGGGAGTCCTGTTAGATCAGGCCCTGCAGAGAGAGACACCTCACCAGTCTGCCCTCAGGCAAAATGACCCATGTGGACTTTAGGATTAAATAATTGTAGAACAAGTGCAGTGGCCATCACTGTGGTTCAGCATTTATTGGGTACATACTGTAATATTGTATGCCAGACACGAAGCTACATGCATCTTATTGGGTACTCACGAGACCTGATGTTGTGTGCATTTTCTCCTGTTTTACAGAGGAGAAAACAGAGGCTTGGGTACTTGCCCAGTGGCACACGGTTTGTAAGGGACAGAGTTTGTCAGGGTTTTGAATGCAGGCCGTCTGCCTGCAGAACCCACACTCCTGACCACCACTTTGATTGGCTGGGACCCACAGGGCAGGGACATATTAGTAGTTCTGAGTATGTACTGAGCTTGGGAGAGTTTTGGGATTTGAACTCAGACTGCCTGACTTGGTGCTCAGGCTGGCTGTGCAGTGACTAAAGGCAATTGGATGTGTCAGTAGAAGAGAGATCCCCTCTACTGCACGGGTGGGTGGTGGTGGTGGCCATAGGGGTGGTCTACAGAGGACAAGTGGTTCAGGCACTGAAGGTCAAGTGGTATTCCCAGGCCATGGAGTGATGGTGTGTTGGGATACGGCATTCTAGTACATTCTGGGCAGGAGGAATAGCATGTGCAAAGTGACTTAACGCTTGTCCCCAGGCAGTCTGGAGTCCTCTTCCTGAGCCCAGGGGGCAGTTCATTGCTGGCTGGCCTGGAATAAGGACACACCTGGGAGCCCTGTGCTGCCCTCCTTGCACAGCCAGGGCCATTGTCCTCCAGAGCCCTGGGCTGAATGGCCCATTGAGGCAGAACAAAGGCTGCTCAGAGGTTTCCAGCTGGGGGTGTGGGCTGCCCCAAGCAGGGATGGGATCTTCAACTGCAGGCCAAGGGCTTCCTCTGGTGCGGTCTGGCCTCCTGCCTCCCCCTCTCCAACCCTCCTGAGAACAGGGGCTGCTGCCACTGGAGGCCCGAGGTCTGGCCCTGCCGTCACCGTGGTACCCATGGTACCCGTGGCAGCTTCTGGCCTCTGAACCAGCTTTCCTGTCTACAAAGCAGGGAGAGAACTAGAGCTACTTTTACTATTAGCTTTTAATTGTTTTTATAATTTCAAAAAAGTTTTGATGAATGCTTTCAAATACGTACCAAAGTAGAAAAGGTAGCATATTGGACCCTCTGGCTCCACGCGCCATCAGGATTGGGTTGCACCTCATTTACGCGGCCCTGCTTTGGCTGAAGAGCTTTCAGGCAAACCCAAGACGCCTGCCCTTTCACCGTTATGTCGGCAGGTATATCTGAATGTTAAGGGCATTTCTTATCCCACCTAAAAATCTGAGTACTAATCTTTGTTATCTAAATGCTGGTCCATTTTATCAGTGTCCCTAGTTGTCTCAAAAATGTCTTTTATGGTTGGCTGGTTTGACACAGGACTCAAAATCCTGCACCTGCATTTGACTGTTCTCTCTCTTGAGTCTTTTCTGACTAGACCTGTCCTCCATCCCGTTTTCAGACCACTGGTTGTTTTATGAGGATTGTTATTGTTCATAAGGATTACGGTGTCACCCCCACAGTCCCTAACCCGTGCCTGGATCCCAGTCACCTGGCGGGTCTGGAAGGCTGACAGGTGGGTGCCCGGACTCAGTCCTGGCTGCCCCCTCTCCTGCCAGCGCCCCTCCCCACAGAGGGTGCCCATGCCAGCCTCACCCCTTCCCAGCTGAGTGATCTCCAGCAGGTTGTCCAGCCAGGCCATGCCTGGCTGACCACGTCTGAGATGGGGGTGAGCGTGGCAGCACCGTCCTTTCGGGGCTGTGGTGGGTGTTGAATGAGATAATTAATGCGTGTCACATGAGTCCTTGTCTTACTCCCCATGAAGCAGATGGGGCAGTAGCTGTAGGAGCCCCTGACTGCCTGCACGGCGTCCGCATCCTGCTGGGGACACTCACCCCTGGACTGGCCATTGCATGCAGCAGGGTGAGCAGTTTCTGAGGGAAGAGGATGTTCTCTTAGGTGGTTTGGATGCTGAAGACGGTTTGTTACAGCTGTGGCAACACTCTGATTAATGCCGGTTACAAAGAGTGCCCCAAGTCACAGTGATTTAGCACCACCGACGTTTATCCTCCTGTAACAGTTCACTGTGGGTGCTCCCATGCAGTTGGCAGTCTCTTCCACAGAGTAATGCTGGGATCCAGGCCCTTCTCATCTGCTGGCTCCCTCAGCTTCACCACCCTCTGGGAAGGAGGGTGTGGGAAGGCACACTCCCTTCCCAAACACGTAAGCCCAGAAGTGACATGTGCCACCCCCCTCATGTCCCATTGGCTAGAACTAGTCTCATGGCCCCACTGGATGCAAAGGGAGCTGGGAAATGGAGCCCCTGGCTGGGCAGCTGGGGGACAGCTCTTTAGTGTGCAAGAGAGATCATGGCTCTTGCTGCTGTGGGGCTCAGAGGGGACAGTCACACGCTGGCTGGGGAGGTTAGGGATGCCTTCCTGGGAGAGGTGATGTCTGAGCCGAGTCCAGAAGCCAGAGGTCGTGCACAGGTAGATCAGGTAGGAAGGGCATTCTGGGCGTCAGCCTGGGGTAAAGGCCAGGCTTGGGAGAGGACATCTTTTGTAGGCAGTGGCTTTTGCACCCTCGAGACTTAGAGGGGTAGGGGTAGGGGCCAGACCGGGAGGGAAATGGGAAGGGGACAGGTAGGACCGTTTGTGAAAGGCTTTGAATGCTGAGATAAGGAGTTTGGATTTTATCCCACTGACAGTGGAACTGTGCAGAAATGAGGTTTTTCCTTCCTTTGTTTGAAAGTATTTTTATTTTTGTTAGCTTATTGTCTCACTACAAAAAATACATGCATCTATTGGAAAAAGTTCAGAAAAAGAAAATCCTACCACTGAAAATATTTTGGTATATTTTTTCTTTCTTGCACATGTGTATACATCCTATCCAGGTACATACGTGTTCCTAAGCAATTTTTCATTCACTGAAAAAATGCTTTCCAAGCCATCTATTGTGTACTTACTGCACTTTGTAATCTTGTAAAATTTCCCTTGAGAATGTATGTGGACAGCTTTCCAGGTTAGAAAATGCAGAACCCATTGTGTCAGCCTGCTAGGGCTGCCCTAACAAGGTGCCACAGACCGGGGGCTTAGACACAGAAACTGCTTACCTCCCAGTGCGGAGGCCAGCAGGCAAGGTCAAGGTGTCAGCAGGGCTGGTTTCCTCTGAGGCCTCTGTCCTTGTGGACCTCCACCTCCCTGTGTCCTCACGTGGTCTTTCCTGTGGGTGGGTCCGTCCTGGTAAGGACGGCAGGTGCATTGGGTTAGGGCCCGTCCATGTGACTGCATTTTATCTTAATCACCTCCTCGAAGGCCATGTCTCCAAACACACTTGAGTTTTGAGGTTCTGGAGGTTATGATTTCCACAAATGAGTTTTGGGGGGATACGATTCAGCCCCTAGCAGCCATCGTCATTGGTAATATGTACTGAGTGCTTATCGTGTGTTTTAGTCGGTCCTGTTCTGGAGGGTGTCGAGGAAACTTCCATCTGTTCGGGATCGTGAAAGATGTCATGAAGGCATCATTGCACATCTTTGCGTGTGTTTGGTTGTCTCCCTAGGAAGTGGAATGGCTGTTCCTAAGGTTTGTTCTTTCCAAAGCGTCTTCATCTTGTGCCAGCTTTTCCTGACGACCAAACTCAGCACTGTCTGAGGGCTTCCATTCCTCCCCACGCATTGCTGGCAGGGACTAGATTCAATACATTTGATATTTCCCAATGTCATGATAAAAAGTGTTGTATTCTTTCGAAGCAATTTTCAGTGAGCTTGAGCTTCCTTTCTTATATTCATTGGCCGTGGTATAATATTTACTCAGCTGTGAGCTTCTTGTGTATATTCTTTGCCTGTTCTTCTGCCACTGCTGTCATCTCTGGTGCAGATACTGCCCCTTGCTCAGCTTGTTTGTTTCTGACGGTGCTTGTTCTGTGTGGTCAGACGTCAGTTTTTGCCCGCTGTAATTCGTGGCTCTTGTCATGATGAGCATGGATCTGCCACTCTGCCATTGTGAGAAGAACCAATGGACTATGGGGAGGTGATAGTCTGTGGCTTTGGAGGCTAGGTCAGAAATAGGTCATGCACTTCTGCATTGCTCTTTTGGGATGCTTGGTCTTGGAAGCCAGCTGCCACATTGTGAGGAAGCGCAAGCGGTTTGTGGAGAGGAACCAAGGCCCCTGGCCAAGCTGCCTGCCTGACACACAGGGCCACCTTGCCAGCCTGTGAGTGAGCCATCTGAAAGGTTGAGCCTCCAGCCTCCAGCCAAGCCATCTTTATGGAAGAGATGAGCCATCCCCACTAAGACCTACCCAAATTGCAGACTCGAGCAAAATAAATGGTTTCTGTTTGAATCCACTGAGTTTTGAAGTACTTTGTTACATAGCAGAAGATAACTGGAATAGTCACAGGTTCCCGAAATTCAGCTCCTGGTCCTGTTGGGCTCCTTCTCATTCTGAGCCCACTTGTCCATGTGTCACGCTCCTCGATTCTGGGGTCCCCCAGAGCCTTCCAGTAACTTACTTCTCTGAGTATATTAGCTTGGGTCAATTCCTGTTGCTTACGACTGAAGAACCCTAAGGTGGACATGGGACACCAGCCCCAGCAATGAGAGGCAACTCAGCTCAGCTCACAGGACAGGACTGGAGGCCAGGCCTAGGGTCTGAAGCATGGCCTAGGGTCATGTCCCACAACAGGGCAGCAGACACTGTGTCTGCTTGGTCATGCCCATGTCCTTTGCACCCAGCTCGGCACCTGGGACCTTCCAAAGTCTGCTGCTGATTGGTTGTGCGCATCTGTTAGTTCACGAATGGACAGCAAAGCACGGAGTTGTGTTGTCTCCTTGTTTCCCTGTACAGTCTGAATTTCTGAGTTCCCCTAAATGCGTATATTGAAATCCTAACCCCCAGTGTAAGGCTGTTTAAAGTTGGGACCTTTGGGAGGTGTGTAAGTCATGAAGGTGGAGCCCTCATGCACAGAATCGGTGCCCTTACAAAGAGGCCCCAGGGAGCCCCTGACCCCTTCTGCCACGTGAGGACGCAGCAAGAAGACGGCTGTCCAGGACCGGGAGGTGGGGCCTCAGCAAACATCGAATCTGCCTGGCCTTGAGCTTGGACTTGCAGCCTCGAACTGTGAGAAATGAATGTCTGTTGTTTGTAAGCCAGCCGGGCTATGGCATTTTCTAGCAGTTCAAACAGACTAAGACACTCCCAGTGATAAACCCATATGACGTTTTACGATACTGGAAAGAAGGAATTGGCCAGCAGAGATGATGTTCATCAAAGACATGAAAAGTGACATGCTGGAAGTGAAATGTGGAGTGAATATCAATGGAGTCCTAGGATAAATTGATGCTCCTGGGAGTGTTGAAGCTGCTGCCCTTTGAGAGACCCACTTGCAGCCCGAGGAGCTGAATGAAGGTGAACTTACCGATACAGACAAGGAAGGGGCTGCGCCCAAAAGGACGGAGATGTCCCAGAAGAGGTGACACTGGGAAAACACTTCACATTAAAGGAACTCTTAGAGATGTTCACAATGTTGAAAGCAGAAAGGATAAAGTCTTAGAAGCTGATCTAAACTCAGAAAGATAATTCTCCAAGGCTTAGAAAAGATGCTTTCTCAGTATCCTAAGGCACACAGTAAGCAGAAGCCAGCACCATTCAAACTACTCTTGATGTCTTTTACAAAGAAACAAAACACTTGAATTCTCGATGTTTCTAATGTTTTAAATTATGGTGTACTAAATAAATATTTGTTTTGCTATTTTTAAATTTCTCTATACATTTGTAATCATTGGTAAGATAGCCTTTAATGTTTTGACAAAAAAATTTTAAAGGTCACAGAACAATTGTCATTTCCCCATCGATTATTAAGATGGCTTTAAACGGTTTCCGCCTGCTTGGTCACTTCTATGGTTCCACACTACTGTGCAAAGTGAGAACTGCCTGCGCTTGTTCCAGTGTCGACACTGCATGGCCATCCGCATGGCAAAGCCGCAGCGATGTTTCAAACCCGGGCCAGGGATTGCAGTCAATATCCTCCTTACTGAAGGTGGCGGCTCAAGAATATTAAATAACTCAGATTCCTGGAGGAAGGGGTTGGGCAGCCCGTGGCTCACTGCGAGAGGGGCCCAGCGCCCTCCCTGCACTGCGTCCCACGTGCAGCCTCCAGCCGGCCTGTCTGCTTCGCGATCAATCCGCCATGGAATGAACTGGCTGAAGGAGTCAGGAGCTGAACCATAGTGGTTCCCATACCGGCTTTCAGTGTGCAAGGTGATAAAAATAACCCTGAACATTTTATAGCCCCAAGGAGAGGTAAGGCGCTTTATTGAAGCTGTGGAAACATAATCCGTCATCATAGTATGTCCCACATTGTCAAGACTCTGGGAGCCAAGTTGTGTGTATGTTAAGGTGCTCCTTGCAAGAAGATTTGAATTTTGTTTCTCTATTTATTTTATCTCACTAGAGAAATGGTGGAAAATGCAGAAAGTAGAATAAAGAGAGGAGAACTAACATCCGTCTACTCCAGAAACATCGTTCACATTTTGTCATGTTTCCTTCTAACTCCCCCGACCCCTGCTGGAGATTGTAATATAGTTTTGTGCCTTTTAAAATATTAAACACATTGTAAACATTGTCCCATATTATCCCGCAGTCCGAATAACCAGTTTTATTGGCTGCATAATATTCCACCATGTAGATATAATTATTCATTCAGTAACTGTGTATGGATTCATTTGTCAGATTAGTGTCAACTGTCTATGGCAGGTCTGTGGGTGGGGTAGGGGGATTCAGGAAGGAGGAATAGGGTGCAGGCCCCCCCCCCGAGAATTTCTGGGTCCAGGGAGACACGACAGATGGTCCTAACCCAGTGTGAGGGGCAGGGATGCAGCGGGCCCTGCCAGCCTGGGAGCAGGTGGCCAGAGAGGCAGAGGCTGCAGCAGAGGGGCAGTGGGTGGTCCACAGGGGCAGGGAGTAGGGGAGGGGGCTTTCCAGGCAGGAGGGACATTATGGGTGAGGTGGGGATGTAAGAAGCAGCGTGGTGTGTTCGGGGTGGCTGGAGCGCTCACTGGCAGGACTTACAGATCCTGGCAGGCATGGTGATCTGTCCAGGCAGGGGAGGAAGAGGGAACTGTCCATGGCCAGAGGTCTCCGGGAGTTTGGGGGAGCAGTAAGAGAGGGGGTGTGGGCGCTTCCAGCAGAAATGAGAAAGCCCCCAGGGAGGTGCCCAGAAGTGGAGATGGAGGTTGTGGGGTGCAGAGGGTGTCCAGGCAGGCTGGGAGCCGCCTGGTGTGCTAGGGGAAGGCTGGGTCTCCTCTCATGTCTTTGGTAAAGGCAGGATGGCAGGAGTGGCCGGAAGGCAGGGAGGCGCAGATGGCGGTGGCTGGAGGGTGGAAAGAGCTTCTCCCTCCCGTTGGACACTGACTGTCCTGACTTTTAGTGTTTGAGATTAAGATGGGATGAGCGTCCTTGTGAATGTACATTGTTCTGTATTTCCAATTATTCTTGGGTCTGCTATCTAGGAATGCAATTTTTTGGTGTAAGGGTAGGAGTGTTTTTAAGGGCTTGAATAAAGATTTGAATATGATGTTGTCTACTAAACTAAAAATCAAATTTGCCAAAAAATTGTTTGGGTGAATTTTAAGAGTAAGTCCCCCTGTACAGTGCAGGGCTGGAGTCGTCTGCGGGTTACAGCGAACCCATCAGTCTCCATCTCCTTGCTTAAAAAAAAAAAAGATCGATTTCGGCTCCAGCGCATGGGTACCTGCTGCGTTCTTTGTCCCCGGACGGGTGTCTGGCAGGTGAAGGGCTTTGGCTGTGCCGGGCATGAATGGTCCTATGAACCTCCTGCCTGCGCAGGCGTAACTGTTGGGTCTTCGTGGTGAAGTAACAACGGCGATGGTGATGAGGAGGGCAGCTGCCATTTCTTGACCGCGATGTGTAATGACGGGCTCAGGGTCTCGTTAGGACTTCATCCCTCTCTGGGAGGTGGTTTCCCATTTGCACATCAGGACATGGAGCCTCAGAGAGCTTGGGTCCTTTGGCAAAGGTCACACGGGTGGTGCGGGTACTATTACTACATAACAAACGACTCTAAATCTTAGTGATGTGATGACAACCACTCTATTCTGTCTCCGGGATTCTGTGGGTCAGAGCTTCGCTGGGCAAATATTCTGCTCTGCGCAGCAACTGCTGAGTCTTCCAAGCGGTGGGCGGGCCGGGCTGAGGGACTGAGACGGTTTCACTCGCATGTTTCCTGCGGGACGGGGATGGCTGGCGGGGCCCTCTCCAGCATGGTGGTCTCAGGGCAGGTGGACTCTGGAGGCCTCTGCTTTCCCAGATCGAGTGTCCCAGGAGAATCAGGCAGAAGCTGCCTGGCCTTTCCCGACTTCCTCAGGTGTCTCGCAGCGCTGGTTGTGTCACCGTCACTCAGTTCGGTGAGTCAGAGGCTGGCCCCGGCTGAAGGGGAGTTAGACTCGACTTTTGCACGTGGGAAGGGCGAGGCCGCAGAAGAGCGGATGGGGTAGGAGACGGTGCTGGGGCCCTCGCGGAGAAGTGCAGTCCGCTGCAGTGGCCTGGCAGAGCTGGGACCCGCGCTGGTCTCTGTCTGCCCCCCTCCTGAGCCACACTCTCTCCTGTCGTCCTGGACAGTCAGAGCAAGCATGGCTCTCTGCCCATACCACTCCCCGGGCCCAGAACAGCAAAGGCATCCCGTACTTTTGCTCATTTGAACACAGAGAAAAGGAGGTGAATGACAGCTTTCTTCAGGGATCAGATTAGATCTGTGGCAGACCTGCGCCCTGTGTGTGCCCCAGGTGGAAATTATTCATGCAGTGGGATCGGGGCGGGGTGCAGCCTGCCGTGCCCCTCTGCCCATTCTCCTCTGCAGGTGGGTTTGGAGGTGCCCACATCAGGTAACATGGCCCTGGGTGGAGCTGTGTTTGCCTTCTTGCCAGGCCACTGCAGCCCGGGGAAAGGACAGAACGGAAACAGGTGAGTTGGGCTGGCTTTTCTGCTTGGCCGGTTCGATGTGGCCGGACTCCAAGAAGGACACGCCAGCTCCGCGATCACCCAATTTGTTCAGCCGCCCAGAAGCGGTTTTATTGGAAACGATTACAGCTCCGGTGTAATCTTTGGCCCAGAGATGGCACACATCACGTCCCCCCAGTGGGGAGTGGGGACCATTCTCTGGGTGACTGTGGTGGAAGGGAAGGAAACAGCCCTCCCATTTGGTGAGAGCTCACTGTGTGCCTGCCCCTGGGCAGGGTGGCAGGGTCCAGGCATTGCCTCTGGGGTAGACCTACCTGGGGCTCCCCCAGCTGGAGGAGGCACAGCTGGGGTGGCTGGGGTACCACTACTGACACCATTCCTTCCTCTTTGGAGACTGCACCCCACACTTTGTCCCTACAGCTTTTACGTCTGCAGGGTGGAGGGTGCAGGGTAGAGAGGGACTCAGGCCACCTTGGGGACAGCCTTCCTCTGTGTCACTGTTAGTATGCAAGTGACCTGCCGTGGCCCCTCTGGCAGCTCTGTAGCTTTGGCTCTAAATCATGGACAGGAATATACTGTGGGGTCTCTTCAAGGGTGGACAGAGATAAGGCGTTGTGTGCCTGGTGCTCAGAAAGGGCTGAGCCTGTGCTGATCTTTGTGTTGAGCGGTGGTGCCTCCGATGGAGGGAGCCACGCACATCTGTCCACACTCTTCAGCGTTAGAGGGGAAGATGCTCTGACCCATCCCGATCCCAGCCTCGCTCTTTAACCAACGGGGGTGTCCTGTACTGCAGCCATGAGGAGCTGGAGCCCAGGATGGGGGAAGCCCATCCAGATGGCGGGCAGGGGGCAAGCCTGCAGGGTGGCAGAGCACAGCCAGCCCAGCCCCGTGGTCTCCTTCAGTGTCCCTGGTGTCCTGAGGAGGGCCTGCACCACGGGAGCTGGGCCAGAGTGGTGGGTATATCTCCAGGAGAGTGCTGGGCTGGGATTCCCGGCAGGACAGAGCTGTCCCCAAGGACCCGTGTGGACTTCCTGCCAAGGACTCAGTCTGCTTTGCTTCCAGGCTTGGGGTAGAGCTGGGATCTCCCATGGGCAGCCCTGTGAGCCTCAGGCGTGCCTTGTTGATGGCACCTTCCCAGCAGATGGCCCATTCTCACAACCCCACCTGGGATGCTTGTCTGGCCACATAGGCAGGCCCACATAGGGGCGGTGGGGGTGGCATGTGATGAATCAGGTCAATGGCTGAAGACCTGGTGGAGGGGTGGGGTTGCTGTAGCTGTATCACACTTCTAAGGGGCACACAGTGTGGGCCTGTCTGGGCCTCAGTTTCCTCTTTTGTGAAGCGAAGTGAAATGAGAACTGCATCTTGGGGGCCACAGACACCAGTGTGTTCTCTGGAAGAAATGGTGTCTGCCGAAGCCAGCGGCACGCAGATACGAGGGCCCAGGACCCAGTCGGGGCCCCGTGAAACCTAGAAACCCATCCAGAAGGATGTGGACGGGTTGGGGGAGGTGGGGGTTGGCTTCGGACCCGGGAAGGGAGGAGGATCCAGCTGTGCCCTGAAAGTTAGACTCCAGCGTTCACACGCTCTGGATCTGAGTGGGGTCCTGCAAAGTCACTCTGAAGGGAAAGACGGTCCCCAGGCCAGCAAGAGGTGGCAGTGTGTGTTTTGCAGCCATACTTGACACCAGAATGCACCTGGCCCCCACTTCCTCTTCAGGCTGGCGGGGGGGCCCTACTCCCCGGCCCTCTCCTCCGGATGGCCCCACACTCGCGTAGGCTGCTCCAGGGGCAGAGGAGGGTGCTTTGATTTGTGGGTCTGGGGGAAGTTGTGAGCATAATGGGCAGGGCTGGAGGGTGAGGGTTGGGGGGCGGGGACGGGGTGGGCGAGGTCGTCTCTGGGCTAGGTGGGGTGAGCACCTGCTCCCTGTCCTGTCTCAGGAGCGAGGGTTCCATGGAACTCTCCATCTGCGACTGCATATCTGACTCTCTCCTCTCCCCCTTGGGGGGTTCAAACTTGGGCAGTAACAGGGGTGTCATTTTTATTGGGCCCCAAACAACCCAACGACATCCCTCAGAGGACTGAGGCTGGGAGGGGAGGGCGGAAGGGGAGGGGACTTACTACACTTGGAGAGTGCAAAGGATTGAGCCTGAGGGGAGGGTGTTCCCTTTGTCCTCCCTTCCTCCCTGGCCACCCCCACACCTGGGGTGGCTGAGAATTAGTTACACTTTGTCCTTGTAAACAGGCAGCTATAAAAACCTATCATTGGTGCAGCACCTTCTCCATACAACAGGCTCGGTTGGATTTACAGCCCAGGCCCCTTCTCCAGGCTGCTCAAAGGGAAGCCAACAACGAGACCCCCGCCCCCAGCCTGTGCACTTCCACCTCCTCACCCCACCCCCACCGACTATAAAGGCAGAAAACACAGAAAACGCCAGAAACACAAGAGAAAGCCTGTGCAGCTGTGGTATGTTTTTGATGGAGTTCGTCACAATGAGAAGGTGGGTTTAGTTAGGGAACCGCGGATGTCAGGGATTAGAGCCTCAGAGCAGCAAAGGCTGTTGGCCGCGGGGAGACACCTGGCGGGGCAGAAGGGGAAGGGGCTGAGATGTTAGCGGGGTCTACACGTTCACTTTTCAGGATAGCCGCGGTCTGTTGAGCACACGCAATGTGTCAGGTGCTCTGCTGGGAGTGGGGCTGGGGCCGTGGTTGTGACTGAAAAGCTCTGTGTCACGAGGAGTCCCCACAGCAGGCCAGATGGACACCTGGTCAGTGCTGGGACAGCTAGCTGCCCAGATGGGACATCTGACCAGCCTGGGTGCCCGGGGCAGGGAGGGCTTCCTGGAGGAAATGAATTCTCAGCACACATTCACGAGGCCTGCAAGGTGTAGGCACTGAGGTTGCTGTTGGGGATACGGGAGAGAATGGGGAAGACGGGGCCCTGAGCCAGTGCCAGGCTCCAGGGTCGAAGCTTCCTGATGGAGGGCGTGGGTGGGGGCCACCAAGAGTTGTAGGGGTGAGCCGGGGGCTGTGCAGTGTTGGGGGTATGGGAGCAGGGCAGCAGGAGCTGACTCGCCCCCAGGTGTGGAATTGTTATCTCCAAGTGGCAGACAAGGAAACTGAGGCAGGGATTTCACATCTTAGAATTGGGCGGGTCAGGATTCGAACGCAGGCCTGCAGACACCAAATCCACGCTTGTCTAGAGAGACGTTTTCACACCTCCTGGGCTCTAGGCGGCTGCCCGGTGGGTGCTGTGTCCAGTCGTTCATGGCGTTCCTTGGGCTCCTCCCCCATCACCGTCCTTGCCTGTCCCCTGGATGCCTGATGGCTGAGCCCCTGATGGCTGGAATCCCCCGAGCTGACCCACTGTGCAGATCGTCTGGTGCTTTCCTTCCAGCACTTGGCGAGCTTTGAGAGTGAGGTGGGACCGTTGCTTGATTTTCCTCTGGCCCAGATGAAGCACTGAGTAACCATTTGCCCAGTAGGGGGAGAGACCCCATGTTTAGGGTAAAATGGGGGTGTCGAGGGCCAGCGAGGGGAATAGATGCTGGACGCTGGCCAGAAGCACCACCATCCTTATCTCCACAATCATCTGCCGTTGCCGCTGTTGCCCCCGCCCCCACCCGACAGAGGAGAGAACCGAAGCCCAGAGAGGCCAGGCTGCTTGCCCAGGGTTGCGCAGCCAGCAGGGCTGGTGGAATTGGACTTTGCCCGCAGCCTTGTCTGACTCCAAAGCGAATGCTATTTCTGCCATACCCAGAGTCTCCCAGAGCTAATTTTGCTGCTGGGACTCCAACTCTCAGAGCTATCTAGGACAGGCAACCTGATGAAAGAAAATTAGGAGGGAATCCCGGAAAAGAGGGGCTCAGCAGCCTTCGGGAAAGCCTCGAGAGGAGGTGGCACAGAAGCCTCTGCCAGCCCACTGGGGTTGGGCTGTCTTTGGTCCTCTCTGGTCCCGGCGTTTCAATCCCCCCCTCAACCCCAGCAGCCCAGTTCCCCCACCCAGGACTGGCTGTTTCTCCGGAGATTGTACCCACCGGCGTTTGGCTTCTGGCGAAAGAAGACAAGACTCTGGCCCCTCAGGGAGGAGCTTATGGGGGATGTGGCCCATTTTCCCGAACTCCCAGGGTAGGGGACAGAGGTAGCAGGCAGCAGCCACGTGACCTGGCACTCGGGACTTAGAGTTCTTCCCTGCTGAATGTCTCGCTGTCTCGCGCCTGCTTTGTGCAGCGCACCTGCGTGCGTGCGGTGTGGGGCGAGGCTGTCCAGGCGCGACGCGGGAGCCCGCCACGCTGGGCGTCTGAGGCCGGAGGCTGTGGGCGCGAGGTCTCACGCCAGCACGGCTCCGTATCCTCATTCCTCTCAAGTACATATTCCGCGGAAATGAACCCATTTTATTATTGAAAATTGAAGTTGTGTATTCGTATGGTAAGAACCACGGAGAGCGTGGCAGGGTGCGAGGTGAAAGAACAGTTCTTCCTGAGTGGGCACTTCGGGGCGTGCCCGTTCTCCTTGACAGCCGCGGGACGGAGCACAGCTGGCGACACAGTCACCTGCCGGAACACTAGATTGTGTCCAGCGCTGTTTCTTCCCTGTTCCTCACGGCGCGCGGATCGACGAAGGGGGCGTTGGAGAGGCGGGAGCGGCTGGGTTTGTGGTGCCCGGGCAGGGCTTCGTGCTCTTACCCCTTACGGAGCCTTTCCTTCTACAACATTCTGGAAGCCCCTCAGTGCCCACCAGGTGTGCAGTCCTGAGCAGAGTGTGACCCAGTCCCTGCCTTCAGGTGTGTTTGAGGAATCAGGGATTTCCCGCTGTTGGGGATGGAGCCAGTGATTTGGGGGCCACGGGGATGTGCCAGGCACTTGTGTGGCTGAGAAAATGGGGGCTCTGAGAAGTCCAGAGCCTTGTTTGAACCTGGTCAGGGTCCCGGAGAACATGGCCTCAGGGCACGGAGATTGGCCAGTTAGTTCCTAAGGCTTAGCGAAGGGTTCTGGGTGGGAGTGCCATCATCCCCGCCACCTGCTGCGGTCAGCCCCAGCCCACCCCGGAGTTCTCCAGGACCTCAGCGAAGGGCCTTCCGCTTCACATGGGTGGCTTCTCGCAGCATGTCCCTTTGGGGTGGTGGCCACTGGCTTGTGACTCCAGGTGGTGGCGCTGGGGGAGAGGAGTGGGCTCTAGGACTGGAGGGAGGGGGCTGATCCAGATGCCAGAGGCCTCCTCAGCCCCCTGCCAGTGACGTGGAGCCATGGAGTGGTGGGTTGACCTCAAGGATCCGCCTGGGAGCTGGACCTGAGCACTCAGGGGCCGCAGCAAGGAGCTTGGGGGGTGGGGCCGGCCCAGGTGACGGCAAGGAGGTGCGGGAGCAGCCTGTTACGTGGGCCTCGGGCAGGTGTCAGGAGGCCTGGGCCTGCATCCTGGCCCCGCCAGCCCCTCCGTGTGACCTCCCAGTGCTTCAGTGTTCCCAGGAGTAAAGCAGGGATAATGACAGGTCTCAGATGCTAGGGTGGCTGTGAGAGCCACTTGCGGAAGTGGGTGGGAAGGGCTTTGACCATGTCTGTCCTGGAGGACGTGCCCAGTGAATGTTTGCCGTCTTGGTCGCCCTCACCACCTGGAGGTCTTCGGAAACCCCTCTCAGCCGTGGTCTTCTCACTCGTCCTCTGAGCGTGGGGACACTTCGCATCTCCTGGGTGGGGGTTTGGCTCCCACTGGGGAGTGCCCAGGAGCCTCTGCTCGTCCTGCCAGTTCTGAAAAGGGGCTCGGAAGATATTTGCAGCATGAATAACTGAGTGAGCCGGAGACCTTTCCTGCAACGTTTAGTGTGATCAGGCAACCGAATGCTGATCCCTGCTATAGCTGATGGAGCCAGTGATCTGGGATCGTAGGGTGTGCCAGGCCCTTTAGCTGAGGCACACGAGAAAGTGGGTGCTGCAAGAAGTTCAGAGGCTTGTCAAGGTTACGCTGTTCCTGTGAGGCAGACCCTGGGTCTGACCCCGGACTGTGTCCCTGCAAAGCTTGGAGCCTTCTCGAGGGAGACGGGTGTTGCTGCAGATGTGATTGCCGAGGGGGTGGTCGTGCTGTACCCCCCAGAGCAGGCGGGAGGGGATGGAGGTCAGGTCGTTGTTTCCGTGGTGCGCGAGTGGGGTGGGGGTAGGGGGACATGAGGCTGGGCCGTGGGCCTTGACATTTCCAAATTTCTTCAGCATCCCGGGTGCTCGTGGGCGCTGCCTGTCTCCCTCACATGTATCCCAGCTCTTCCTCCGCACGGAAGTACAACAGCCCGCGATGGGGTTATTTCAAGGGGATTCCCATGGCAACGGGAGAGTGGGCGGTTCCTCTCAGCACTCGTGTAATGAGAGTTGGCCAAGCGGGCAGCGTGTCCCGACTGAGAGGTGCCAGGGACCTTCTCTGCACCACAGGGGGCCTCGGAGTCTGGGAGTCACTGCGCCCCCATGCCTCCACCTCACTGCCCAGCTCGAGCCCCCAGGGCTCCTTGGTGTGGGATCTAGGCCTGGCCTTCGCCTGGGTCTCTCCTCTCCAGAAGGTCTTGGGCTGCTGCCAGCCTCAGCTTCCCAGGTTCTCCTGGCAAGAACTCGGTGCTCGGAGCCATTATTCCGCTGCCAGGACCTTCCCCCCACTGTGGCCTGAATGCGTCCAGCGCCCTCAGCGCTTCTCCGTGACGGTGCTCTCATTCGTCCGCTCACTCCTTTACCCAGTAGGGTTTTTTTCCTCCACAAGCAGAGCCCTTTGCTCAGTGAGGGATGCCGATGTGAACCGCATGACCTCTCGGAGCCTCACCTTTCTCACCTGGGTAATGGGACCAGTGGTGCCTGCCCTGCCTGGCTGGGGAGGACCTGAGCAGGAGCGAGAGGGTAGGCCGTGGGCAGGGAGTGCCATGAAGGCCTCATCGACGTGTCCCTGGCCACTGGGCGAAAGGCTGATGGACAAGTTCTCGGAAACAGGGAGGTCACGCGGGACCACAGAGACCTGCCGATGTGCCCTCGGGACGATGGGAGTCAGCAGACCCTGCAAGCTGTGCCTGGCATTTCTCAGTGTGTGCCGCGCTTTCCTGTGTGCAGTCTTGTTTGATCCTCATGCTGGTCCTTTAAGGCCAGCGATGTTAACCTCTGTTGTACAGATGAGGAAGCTGAGGCTTGGGGACAACGTGATCTTTGCTCACGCCTGCAAAGAGGCAGAGCTGGGTTCAAGCCCAGGTGTGGCTCTAACTTCAGTGCTCTTTGCAAAGATCCACGCTGTTCCCCCTGACCCCCCACCCCTGCCCCGTGGCCTGGCTGCCTGTCCTGGCAATGAGGTGCGGTTAGAACCACATAGGGAGAGAAATGAGTCTCGGTGGGGCTGGGGGTGGAGAAGTGGCATCTGGTGCTCCCTAAGTCAGGGTGTGCTTGGGGCATGTGGGTGTGTGGCGGGGGTGAGGGATGCAGTCCTTTTGGGTGGTGGGGGGCTGTTGAAACTGCAAAGACACCTCTGAGTCCTAGACTTTCAGGATTTTTTTTTATAACTGATATTTCTAGATGGTTTCTGGGTGTCAGGAACTGTTCTCAGCACTTTAATCTTAGACATGACCCTAAGGATAGGTGCCATTGCTACTGGCTCTCTACAGATGAGGAAACTGAGGCACAGAGAGGTATATACTGTGCCCAGAATCACTCAGCCTGGATTTGAACTGGAGCCCACCCCCACGAGCACCAGGAAACACTGGCTCTCAGGGGCCTTAGAGAGCAGGCGGGCAGTCACCCGAGCTGGGAGACCTTGGGCTTGTCTCAAGGCCAAACGGCCACTCAGGGACAGGAGTCCTTCTGCATCAGGTGCTGGGACATGGGGAGGAGGGTGGACGGCCCCGGGCCCTCTCAGAACATCATGCTGGCGTGGGGAGGTTCAGAGCAAGCAGGGTCTCAGTGCTTAGAAAGCACCTCTTGAGACGCTTGGATTAGTGAAAGTTATACGTTTAAAGCTCCCTTTTTGAAAAACTTTAACTTTGCAGTCTCATCAGTCGATTTATGAAGCTGTGCCTTTGTGAGACGAGAGCAGTCACTGTCACTTGCTCTTTGACTATTTAACAGGTAAACAGCCTGAAATCTCTTTGACAGTCCATCCTTTCACAACTTGGTTAAATTCCCTTAAATTGGTTCCAGTTGGATTAATTAAATACACGGTTGCTGATGCATGTGTACAGATGATTCCAGCAGGTCATGTTTTAGCTGGATAGTGAACATAAGAATCTGGAATATTCCTAGCTGTTGCAGAGAGATTACCAGAAACCGCTCTGAAAAGGCTGAGAGGTTTTGGTGCAGCAGGCAGTGGGTGTGATGGTGCACGCACAGAAATGGGCTGTGCATTTGCTTTTCTGTCCAGTGGACGTTTCTCTGATCTGTCAAGATCGTTATACTTTGCCAAAGTGAAGACCGCTGAGTGCGGGACCATCTGCCCACCGAGTCATCGCCTGGAGACGTTTTGTATTTTTGCACCATGATTCTCTCTCCCTGTGTGCAGCTGCCTTGATTTAAAAGAAATTAAGAAACTAGTCCCCGCTTTGTAGCCCCTGAAGTACACAGTCGCTGTCTTCGAAACTGTGGGGTAGAGAAAAGGAGAAAAGATGGGGTCTGACAATTTTGAGAAACCTTGGGGGGATTCACGACTGGGCTGCGTGAGGACCTGGCATGCAGAGTGTGTTTGGAATGCCCAGTGGTCCTGGCTTCCTTCCTTCATATCCAGGGGACCTGGGCAACTTATGTGACCACTCTAAGCCTCAGTCTTCCTGTCCGTAAAATGGGAGGAGTCACAACTAGATGTTGGTGTTGTCAGGGAGACTGAATGAGAAAATCGGTGTGGCAGTGGCTGTCACGGTGCCTGGCCCTCCCTCCCTCCCTCTCCCCCACTGTCCCCTGGGCCTACCGTGTGGTCCAGCCACCCTGGTCTGTGCTGATGCAGACCTCCTGCAACAGGTATCGGGCCCTTCTTGTTCTAGTTATCTGAGTTTTATTCCTGGGAGACTGTCTCTCTCCTGTGTTAGGCACGTAGTATCTATACCATCAATCCCTGTCGATTACTTGGTTCCAGGCCAGAGTTTTCCTAATCAGGTGTTTTACCTGATTGGGTCCCAAACTCTGTCATAGACAAAGGGCTGCAGGCAGCTAAATATGGGTCCAGGGGTGGGTCGGCTGTGCTGTCATTGTGTTGGGCCAGCCCTGCACTTGCCTGTCAGTTCCCTGTGAGGCTGCGTGGCCGAGACAGCCAGATAAGATGCACTGGGAGCCATCTGTTTGCAGCCTTTGGACCAGATGGTGTGCAGGATTCCTGGGGGCAGGATGGGGAGGGAATATATTTGCTGAGCACCCAGCATCTTCCAGAGCCTTGTTATAGCCCTGCCAGTGAGGCATTGCCATCCATGTTTACACAGACCAGGAACACGGGCCCACAGTGGCTGAGTCACTGGTGAGGGTCACACAGCCAGGAAGTGGCAGAGGTGGGGTTTGAACCCAGGGCTTCCTGACTCCCAGGCTTGTGTTCTTTGCACCAGGTTGCTGAAGTTCTAGCTGAAAGCTGCGGCCAAGTGACTTCTGAGAAACACCCCGAATGGAGGGTGACTCATGGAGGCATGAGCTGGGCCCTCTGCCGGGCGACTGATGGCCCCAGGGCCCTCTGCGTCCTCAGGGTTTGCCCTGCAGTCTGGACTGGAAGGTCGTGTCTGGAGAGCACCCTGTGTGCACCACACAGTACCCTTTGCCTACAAAAACCTTCCTAATAAAATTGGTGGGAGATGGAGGAACCAAATTCAGTTTTCGGAGATGACAGTAATCCTGTTAAGGTTGATGGGGTCAGAGCGCATGTGGAGTTAGTCCTGCCAGGCATCTCGGGATCCTCCCAAGAGTGGCGCCAAGGGGAGGGCGGGGAGGGGCCTCATCTCTTCTGAAGTTTAAGAAACTGGGGCCACTGTAGGGCTTTGCTCTCCAGGATGCCTGGGCTGGAACACAGGGTTTCCCAGTGTGTGAAAATGGGATATGGATGGTGGTCACAGAGCAGGGAGGCAGGAAAGTCTGGTGACTGAGGACTCGGGCTTTGGAGCCTGGCTGGGTGACCCCTGCAAGCTCTCTGAGCCTTGGTCTCCTCGCCTGTGATGGGGGTGACAGGTGCCTCCCTTGGGTGACTCCTGGGACCTGGAACTCATTACACAGGGCACCAGGCAGCCTCGCAGTGCGAGCAGAGATTCCAGAGTCAGAGCACATGCACCAAAGCCCCCTCACCGTGCTGGCTGTGTGGCCTGGGGTGAGGTGCCTAACCTCTTTGTGCCTTAGTTTCTTCATCTGTAAAATAAGGGTAGTAAAACTATACCCACACCCTAGGGTTGTTGGGGGCTGAAATGTGCTGGTTCATGTAAAACACTCAGTGAACACCTGGTTACGTGGAGAGCGCTCAGTTTGTCTTGGTGCCTGTGGTTATTGCCACATCATATTATCATCATTGTGGCCAGGTCTCAGCCCACTGGGGCCATGCTGTTGGTGGGGCCCCAAACCGCCAAACTAAACTGCACTGAATGGTCAGTAGGCCACCGTGGCTGTGGGTTAGAGGCCCTAGGGGCTGAGCAGGTGGCCAAGGGCGGTTTTCCCTTCCCTCTGTGGGTTCTGTGTGCCCAAGTAGGCTGGGCCTGAGCCCAGGCTGCTGCCCACTCACCTCCTGCCTGCTGAGAGCGGGTTGGAGCGGTGCTCCTATCCAGACAGGAGGGTCATCTGCAGCCCGTGGCTGGGGGGAGGCCAGGCCTGCTGCTGGGGCACAGATGGTGGGGCGCTGCAGGCCAGGGCCCTGAAACCAGTGTGGAGAAGGCACATTAGACACAGTCTGGTGGCCTCCTCAGAGCCAGGCCACGGAGTCCTCGCCCTGGGTCCACCCAAGCTGCTGGCAGTTTCCAAATCAAGTCAGAATGTGACAGCCAGAGCCCAGCAGCCCAAAGAACAGGACGGGTCCCAAAGTGAGACAGTCATCTTGGCCACCTGCCTTCTGCTACCCATGGGCAGTGTACGGCGCTGACTGGGCTATGTCCTGGGTCGGACCCGGGTGGTCAGGTGGCTCCTGCCATGCCTGGTGGGATGTGCAGAGGGGAGTAGGGCGGAGAAGGAAGGGGGCTACCGGGGGTCCAGAGCAGCCACACTGCAGGCATGTAATTCCGGCAGCAGTTCTGGGAGGAGGGCCCACAACCCCCGTTACAGATGGGGTGCCGAGACGCAGGGGGCCATTGCTTGCCCAGAGACACGCAGTGCAGAGTGGAGTCATCGTCTCCCACGGGTGCGGGTGGCCCCTGTCCCCTCTCAGTCCACAGCACCACCTCTTATTTCTTATCAAGTTCACCTCTGAGGTCCCTCTGCTCCTCACTGGGACAGTCACGAAGGGAGCAGCGGCCTGGGGTCTGGGCGTGGGCGAGGGTGTGGACCAGATGCGGAGCGGAAGGTGCCGGGGAACTGCTAGCCAGTCGGGCAGGCCCGGGAAGGGCTGTCCAGGAAGAAGCTGCAGCCTGCACAGAGGCAAGGCAGAGAGAAAGTGCGTGTGGGGACGCAGGGTGCAGGTGCAGGGGACGAAGGCAGGACTGTTGTCACACACAGGCTGGTTAGGGGCTTGTGGGTGGAGGAGGCCTCGAGGGGCGGACTGAGGAGCTTGGCTCCTCCCTGCCGCTGGAGCGGGGAGGAGGGCTGTGGGCTGCCGAGTGAGAGAGCAGGGTTGGATTTCGAAGGGTTCCTGCGGCGTCTGGGTGGAGGGGGCTTGAGGGGAGGAGAGTGGAGGTGGGGGACGCCGCGGATGTTGTCAGGACTCTGCCTGCGCCCCTTTGCTCTTTCCACGCGTGAGACCCGAGGTACCTTCTCTCCCAGAGCCTGCGCTGGGTCCCTGTCCGCAGCTGCCCTCAGGCCGCTGGAGCCCACCTAGCCTGTGCACCCGGAGAGCCGGAAGTTCCTGGGAACTCGTGTCCGCTGTCAGGACTGACAGGCGTGGTGGTATAAATACCCCAGCTCCATCCCTCTGATTGGGGCACTCTGGGTGTGACCTCCACTGACCTCAGAGCTCCCCGTGGGCTTGCGCCCAAGTTGCCCTTCCTGGGACTTTTCTCGGTATCATGCCCCACGCATCCTTCCTCTGCTGGCCCGTGTCCTTGCTGGCTTCCTGACGGTACTTCCTAACCGCTTCCACACGCGTCCCGCCGCGGGGCTGCTTCTGGAGAGCCCAGCCTCGCAGACGGCGTGAGGATGCTGAGGTGCTAGGAGTACAGCAAGACCCAGGTCGGGCAGTGCTGTCCACTCCGTCTGGAGGCTCTGAGGACGCCAGACGGGGCGGGCAGTGCAGGGGCCACAGGCTGAGCTGCAGTCGGGAAGTCAGACAGCGCCCAGGGCCGCACGGGGGACATTACCTTGTGTCTCGCATTGACTGGGCCTGTCACAGCCACCCGTTTACTTGCCCGCGGCCGAGGGCCTCTGGTTCATGCCATGGTGCCCGAGGAGCTTGGGCCTCCCTTAGGGAGTCACCAAGTCCTGTCATGGCGATTCTGGCCCGATCGGGCCAGGGGATTCTGGCCCGATCTTGCCAGGACATGGCACTGGGTGTCCAGGCATGAAGCTGGGGAGATAGATCCTTTTTCTGAGGAGCCCCCAGAAAACGAGTTCACAGAACATGTGCTCCCTGTCCTTCTGTCCACCCATCCAGCGTGTATTGCTGCCCAGTTGTTTCTTGGCCCCATGCCAGGTCTCCATGGTCACCTGCGTGGAGGGAGATCCGGGTGGACAAAGAGACGATTGTAATGTCATTTTGACCCATTCTGGGAAAGAGTGGGCCACAGGGGCCGAGGGACCTCTGCGTCGTGGTGGAAGGATGAGGAATGGTGGGGGTGTCAGGGGAGCTCCCGGGAGCCACTCCTTGAGCCCATCTTAGAGGTGAGCAAGTTCTCCACACAGTGAAGTGAGGCTGGTCAGCAGGCTGGGGTGGGGGGCGGCACCTAAGGGACACGAAAGGGCCCGTGTGCACAGGAGCAGCAGACGGCAAGGGGTGTCTAAGCTCGAGCCCGCCGGGATGGGCCTCAAGTACGGATTTGGTTAGTGAGGACTCTGGGAAGTGCCAAGCCCAGGGTCTCGGACTTGGCCCTGGAAGTACAGCCATCCAACAGAGGCGCTTACGTTGGAGTGTGGTGCGGTCAGGTCTGCAATTTGGGAAGCTCTCTCTGGACACAGTGGGGAGTGGATGAGGTGGGCGCCCTGGAGGCAGGAGGGCAAGGGAGACTTGCAGACCTTCTAGGAGACAGGCGGGGGGTATGGCCCGAGGCCTGGCTGTGAGACGTTGTTACCAGAGCTGTCCATCAGCCCAGATCATATTTCCCTAATTTAGAAGAAAACGAGAGGAAAGGTCCTTTTCATCTCTGCTTCTGGGATGGAAATGAGCTATTCGGAACCATGCTAAAGTTAGATTTCTAATTTTCCTTTTAATCTGTGTCTCATTTAGAGCATTAGAGACTGGAACAGCATCACCGCATGAATGCAGTGCCATAAATCAGTGCACGACACAAACGGCACCACGTGTCATTTCTACAAGAGTGCACAGCCTTGCATTTATAATAAATCTAATTCTTTATCTTTTTAGGCTTCCGACTAGAGTAATTAGTCATTTCTGCTGATACTGGCAAAGCAACGCTTGCGCAGGGTTAATGGAAAGCAAATTTATTTGAACTGTTCTTGCTGTCGCTTGTGAGCATTGCTGTGTCTCCTCCACCTGTTTCCAGAGGGGAGACAGCCTGTTTATTTCATTCCCGCCATTTCTAGAAATAGGTGGCAATAATAGTGACAAGTAGTATGTATTGGGTCCTAACCACATCCCTGGCACTGTTGAGAGATCCGTAAGACAAATCCTTTGTCCCGGTGGAATCTGCCATGCGTGTTGAATCCTTTGACTGATCTGATCACGTCTGTCTTGTGCTCTGGGCGCACAGTGCCTCGGTGTCTGCCTCCTGGACTCTCAGAAAGGGGCCACCTATATACCCACTCGTGTTTTATTTACCTGCGAAGTTTCTTTAGAAATTGGCCCTTTACCATAAATGGAAAACCAGCAAATCAGGCTGAAAACAGGTGACTAAGATAAGTGCAGGTGTTTCTGCTGTGATGCGATACAGGCATTCCTAAAAAACCTCTTTATTGGCAAAACCCCACACTACTGACTTCAGGGCTGATGGATAGAAGGTGGTGGAGACAAACCACTGGAAACCTGTGCAGTGTGTCACCAGGCACTAAGAAAAATACTAACACTGCTAGAAAAATCTGGCACAGTCTTTTTTTAAAAATGGCAAATTCCCGATAAATATTCCAGGAATGAAACAATCTTATCCTGAAATAACAGGTGAAGATCGTTCGATGGAAGGGGCTGAACTGCGGCTGCAGACGTGGCCCAGGTGCAGAGGGAGAACCTCCCACCAAACCCCTCAAACCCACGGAGGGGAGGGGCGTGTTCTTGGCGGGTTGCTGTGTTTCGCTGTTGGGTGTTTTGGGTTCAATTTCATCCACTGGCTGGCGCAAACATTAACACACTGAGGAGAACTGTGTTTGAACCGACCCAACTTTCACATCATACTGACCTCATTCTCCTGTTCGCGAATCCCACGCGACCTGCTTTGCTTTGCAGAAGCAGTGGCCACAGCAGGGCCAGTCGCACAACGCAAGAATGCAGGCCAGACGCCGTTACGGGAGGGCCGTGACTCAGGACTGTCACTCCAGTTGCCTGGGATGGAAAGGACAGGAGGAGAGGGTCTGTGGGAACTCGGGCACAGACCCGTGAATCTGCTCTTCTTTGCCCTCCGGAAAACCCGGTCACATCGCAGCAGAGCCAGCCGCAGCGCTGGTTTGGGCCTGGCCAGGAGAATGGGGGAGGAAACTTGAGCTGGTGGATTTCTCCCCCTCCCTTCCAGGGGCCGCGGTTCTGTTACGGCGAGACAGTGGTTCGCGCCTTGTGTCTACACACAAGGGCGTTGAGGGTGGAGCGAGGTCAGGTGTGAAAGAGCAGACAGTGGAGGTGGTGCTGTCCTTGTGCTGGGGATGCTTTTCTCCTGCAGTTTGAGCGACACCTGTCATTTCCGTAGGAAGTCGAGAAACAGTGAATACATACCGCTGGCCAGCTGTAGCTTTCCTTGTGCACTGAGTTCCGGGGCGTATTTTTGAGTCTTTAAAAGAACATTTTAGTCAACACAGAAAACAGATGGCAAGAGACATGACTGTTTACCTAGATTGAGCCCACTTTTGAAGGAGGCCCTAGAGGATTTAGAAATGACACAGTCCTGGATTGGGTAACATTTGACAAGAGCTCTGTCCCTAACTTCCTTTGACTCTGGTCAAGCCACGCCTCTCTGCCTCTGGTTTCCCCATCTTTAACATGAAGGGGGTGAACCAGATGGCTGCAAAGGGACTTTCTGGGCCTTATGTCCCAGTGCTGTGTGGCCACAGGGTGAGGGGTGGATGGCCGAGGCCCGAAATGCAGTTTACTGAGCAGTTACAGTTGTGTTTCTTGGCCGCCACGTTCAGCTTAGCGCCCTGCCAAGCTTTGTTGAGGAAAGGGAGCGAGGTGCTTGTCCTTTGCTTTGGTGGCTGGTGGAACTTGGACGTCCAAAGAAACCAGGCAGGTCATGTTGAGAGCAAAGTACAAAATGTATAAGCAGGACACAGTGCAGCGTGATGCTGAGAGGGGCAACGTGACGTTCCACCCAGGCATCAGGGAGCGGTAGGGACTGCAACGTGCTGGCAAGCATAGCTTGTGCGGTTCTAGAGTGGTTGGCACTTAAAATTTCTGAAGAGAAATCAGAAATTCAGGTTTGCATGTTAAATCTTGCAGTATTGAAATGTCGACTTGGAGATTTTTAAACATCATTTGGGCCAAAGCACATCCATGGGCTGTTAGCCAAGACACCTGGGGCATTCGTGACCTCTGTTTTATAGTCCATGTTAGGGGTTGGTAACCCATGGCCCATGGGCCACATCTGGCCCGTCTCCTACCTCCTGTTTTGGCAAATGAGTTAAGTGGAAGATGCAGCCCCACCTGTGTGTCCAGGTGCTGTCCAGGGCTGCGGCACACTGCACCACCAGGATTAGATAGTGAGACAGACACTGCACACTTAAATATTTTACTCTCTGGCCGTTTGCAGAAACAGTTTGCTGACCCCTGGTCTATGTCAGTGAGTCACGTGGAACAGCAGGAAACATTCTGAATTTGGAGTCAGAATGACCTGAGTTCAAAGCCTGGCTGGGGAATTCTAGCAACAGCGTAAAGGCAGCGTTTCTCTTTTCTCCTTTTGGAAATTATCCTGAAGCAATGAACAGAACGAATGGAAATGCAAATGCCATCTTTGATGAAAGCTTAGCATCTGGAGCCTCCTATGTGGGGGAGTAAAGGCCAAAAGTGGATCAGCAAGTCTCCGGAGGGCAAGAAAATGCCCAGGGCTGCAGGGCTCAGGCAGACCCAGCAGAGCAGAGTCCTCTACACCCTGTGTGGTCCACTCGGACCTGTGGTCTCTTGCGTGGAGCAGCGGGCCTGAGGGCAGTGGCTGGTGTCAGTTTGACTGGGCTGCTGTGACAGAATGCAATAGATGGGGGGCTCATAGACAGCAGACTTTTACTTCTCACGGTTCTGAGGCGGGGATGTTCCAGGTCAAGGTGCTGGCAGGTTTAGTGTCTGGGGAGGGCTCGCTTTCTGGTTCATGGATGGCGCCTTCTTGCTGTGTCCTCATGTGGCAGGAGGGGCTGGGGAACTCCTTGGGGTTTCTTTTGTAAGGGCACTAATCCCATTCATGAGGGCTCCACCCCCGTGACCTAATTACCTCCCAAAGGCCTCACCTCCTAATGCCATCACATTGGGGACTAAGGTTTCAGTATTTGAATTTTGGGGGTCACACACATTCAGACCATAACAGCTGGTGTAGGAGCCTTCCTGGATCTAGTTTTGCACAAAGTAAATGTGGGGAAGTCTGGGCATAACAAGGTCTCACGTGGACAAGCCACGTTTCCAAAACGCCGTCTGCAAGCAAGGCAGGAGGCGGGGAGAGGCTGTTGGATGTGGCCCGTGGCGCTGGTCTCGCCAAGGAGGAAGCGAAGGCCGGGAGGACTGCCCCTCGCTCGCAAGCCTGGGTCCTAAGAACTGCACCCCTCTTTTGGCCTTCCTTGCACGTGACTCTTGTATAAATAGATGGTTCGGGAAGAACTCACCACATTCAAGATGACTAATGATCACGAAGGACCGGCACGAGCTCTGTATCAAGATGCTCTAGAAATGGAGAAAGTAGCTGCTGGAGAAAGTTCACAAGAAACGGTTGCTGTAAAGCAGACAGAAACGTTGGCCGCACATGACATCTCGAATTGAGGAAAAGATACTTGAGGCGAGGCTATAAAACAAGGGTGTAAAGTTGGATACGAGAACTCGGGAGGTGGCAACGTCACGGCGGAGGGCAAGGCTGACGGGGAACGCAGAGCAGGAGCTGTGGAAGGTGGGACTGGGGACAGCAAGGCAGCTTAGCAGCAGAGACGCTACGACCAGGAAGAAAGGGCGCGGAGACGGGCGAGGGGTCCGGCACACACGTGACGGGCATCCCCGCGGGCGAGAACGGAGATAATTGAATAAAACAATCTTGAGATACAATTCAGGAGCTTTCTAGAAATAAGATTTGAATTTACAGGTTGAAAGGGAATACGGCGAGTGAGAAAGTGTCGACACGGTGAGGTCGACACAAAGACGTGACAAAGGCCTAGTTTCCTTACGGATCAAGAGCCCCCCGCCCAAATTCAGTAGAAAAATAATGGATGTGAGGAGACAGCTCACGTAAAAGGAAAGGTAGATACCTTTTAAATGCACGAAAAGGTAGCCAGCCTCATAATAAGAAAATGCAAGCTGAAACGGGAGAGTGTTTTCATCTGTGGGGTGGACAGGACCGGAACATCTGACGACATTGCCCTGATGGTGCAGCGCGGGGCACGCTGACTTTCCACTCCCTCGACCTCAGAGTCACCTCTAGTCGTCGTCTGCTAGAAACACTCACGGGGGCAACGACAGTTGTCCAGGAGCTTCACATGCCGTCGTTGGTCATGCGACAGCGGAAATCCCTGTGACGGCCATCAGCAGGGCGCTGCTTGCATCAATGACCGCAGAGCGTGAGAGTGGGCGTCATGACAAGAATGTGCCAGCCGGCGTGTGCCCACCTAGTGACGTCTGGGATTCTTAGGTGGAATGAGCAAGGTGCAGAGTAGTGGGTGGTCTGTGACGCCATTTGTGATTAAAACGTGATCTATGGTGATTGCTGTGCGGGGAATACTTCCGGTAGGATGGTGCACTCAAAATCGTGCACAGTGTCTGCCACTAGGCAGGAGAGTGGGGCAGGTGCGGGAAGGGCCTAAGGGAGACTTATTTTCACCGTTAGCTTTTTTGTACGCTTTGCATTTTATACCCTCTGCTCAGCGCCGCTTGGGGAGGTTATCACCGGAAGCTCTGGAGTCACCTGTCCAGACCCTGGCTGGGCCGCCTACGAGCTGTGTGACCCTGGGCAAGGTGCTTCTCCCCTGTGGGTCTCACAGGTGTGAGATGGACATAGCAATGGTGCTTGCCCATAAGTTGTTGAGGATTAACCAAGTTACTCCAAGTGAAGCAGTGAGGACAGCACCTGGCACAAAACGAGCACAGTCAAGTTAGCTGTTGTAATTACTGTGTGTACAGTTGAACCCGGGTCTGGATTCGGAGCCCAGATTCCTCTTGGCCTGGTGGGGGAGGCAGGGCTGGCAATGGAACAGCCACGGCCAGGCATCAGGGACACGGGCAGGGCTGCGGAGGGGGCGTCGGGAGCTGCCCAGGGGAGGCAGTGCTTACTGCGTCTTAAAGAATGAATGGAAACTAGACAGCACCCCGCACACCCCTCAGATCTGCAAACCCTTGACTCCTCACGATGCCAGTGTAGGCCGCAGCTGGGGAAACAGGTGCATAGACGCCACCGCTGGATGTGGGCAGGAGAGCGAACCATTGTCATTCGCCAGCACTTAGAAGTGTTAATGATGTCCAAGGTCCACCGCCCTCTGTTCCCCTTCCAGGTAAGTAGAGTAGAAAGCCTTGCAGCTCTGCACAGAGAAACCCATTCAGCAGTATTCTAAAATCCAAAAGGCTCTGAAAGCCACAGGTTTTTCCTAACTTGTTTGGCACCAAAACCTGACCTAAATTGCTGCGAAGCTATAAAGTCTTTATTTATTCCTGTAGTGTGAATTTTCATGTTTTGCTACAGAAATTTGAGTGTGTTTGCAGGCTGCTCCAGATCTTCCTGGGGTGACAGATGACTGTGTGATCTATATTACTGTCCTGCAGTCTAACGTCCCCTATCCCCAAGGGTTTTGGTTAATGACTGGAGACCTACTGTGTGCTCAGGCAGATGGGGAAGTGACCCAATGGTCCTCACAGGCCCTGCTGAGGACTTTGGGTGCCTCAGAAACGTCTGTCGAGTCAGTCAAGCAGCCTTCAGTGCTCTGTGACCGTGGAAGGTGGGGCTGTGACCCTGTCTGACTTGTGTCTCAGAAAGATCACTCGGCAGCCAGTGAGCACAGCCCAGAGGAGGCCGGAGTGGTGGGGGCCGGGGCCAGGAAGGAGGCTGGAGCCATTCCCTGGGCGAAGACGGCAGCTGCGGGGAGGTGGTCACCAAGGCTGGCTGCGGTGGTCTGAGGTTCACATTCCCCCAAATGCACACGTTGAAACCCCCAAGGTGACGTGTTGGAGGCGTGTGTGTTGGAGGTGGTCAGGCTGGAGGGTGGAGCGCTCATGGACGGGGTTCGTGCCCTCGCAGCAGAGAACTCAGGGAGCCGCTCACCTCCTGCCATGGGAGGCTACAGCGAGAAGATGGCCATAGCCCTTACCAGACACCAGATCTTCCTTGCCTTGGCCTTGGCCTCCCAGCCTCTGGAACTACGAGAAATAAATGTGTGTTGTTTAGAAGCCCCGAGACTGCGGTGTTCTGTTAGAGCAACGGGAAGGACTAAGTCCCAGCCCAGCCTCCACCCCTGGAGTCGCACAGCTGGGAGGTGCACCCGAGGTGGGTTTGAGACCTTGGGGACCCAGGCTCTCTGGGCCCCCAGGCTCCCCACAAGCAGGCGCTGAGGTGAGTACTAGAGCACAGTGGTTTATTAGGGAGGAGTGCTGGCAGGGGGTGGGCCAGGGAAGGGAGCGCCACATGGAGCAGTGTCCCCCCGACGGCTTTGAACTCAGCCCCTCAGGGACACAGACTGGGCTGGGGCTGGGGGTTACAAAGTGACAGGGAGGGTGCTGGCCTACCCTCTGGGGGGCCCTGGTCCCAGCCTGAGCTCTCCCCTCTGAGGGGGGTCCTGGACGCCTGCGGCCAGCCTGATTTTGTCCTGGGAGGTGGGTCCATCCAGTGGTGTTCTGGAGCTGACTCTATTTGCTTGTGAGGTCAATTGCTTAATTTTTAGTTTTATGAGCCAGTGGATGTCTTGCTGGGAATTTGAAATTATTAGCCAGTGTAGGAGTATTTACACCATGGAAATTGGCAGGTGCTACCATTCGGAGCCCTCCTTCCTCCCTCCAGGTGCGGGGAAGCTGTTATCATCACAACACGGCTGCTTTTCAAGCCTTCCCCTCCCCAGGCACCTCCGCCCCCCGCCCCCCGCCACCGGGTTATCCTGACCCTTGGGCTTGCAAACAGAACCCCTCTGTCACCCACAGTCTCCCCAGGAACCCCAGACCCAGGAGCAGGTTCCCTTAAGGTCATTCAAGTGCCTCAGGGCTATGGGAAGCCACTGACAAACATCCTCCGCTTTTGATTTTTACATTAAAACATGTGGGATTAGGCATCCACACAGTTGTTACTTGTTGAAAGGAGTGACTAGATTACAAAATTGGCCTGATTCTTCTAAATGACTTTATCAACATATGGTCTCTAGATGAAATAATCGCTGCCGCTATGGCCCCAGCCCCAGCTGGGGTAGGTGTTCACTCTCCTCTGAGGTCACTGGACCACTGGGAACCTCTGGCTCTCAGTCTTTCCTCACACTGAGACTCTTCAAGCCAGTTCTCCCCAGCACTCTGGGGTGAGGGGGTCCCACAGAGAAGTCACCTCTCATCCTGGACCCCTGGGTCCCCTTGGACATCTCACTGATACAAGCAGTAAAGTGGAGCAGAGAAAACAGAATTTGGAGCCAGATGTCTGGTGCGGGCTGTGTGGCTTCAGGTAACTTTCTTCACTTCTCTGGGCCTCAGCTTTCTTCTGGAAAATCATGGTGCTCACGCCAGGGTTTTGTGGGGGTCAGGTGAGACGTGCAGGTGACAGGCGTGAGCACCATCTTGTCAAAGGTGTATTCGTGGCTGCATTCATTGATCTCGGTGCTGGGAAAATGCTGCCCATCTTCAAGGAAAAGGAAATGGATTTGTGTGGCCACTCCTTAAATGGGAATTCACATCCCTAAGTTTGATCTTGGCCCATGTACAAGGTGGTGTGACCAGTTAGGCTCCGGGTAGCATCCTAAGATTATGATACTGGAGCATTCAGGTGGGAGTTAGACTTCTGCTGACATGCTGGGTGACCCTGGGCGGGATGTTTGTCCTCTCTG
>RJWJ010012992.1:0-40807 GCA_004363605.1 Indri indri
CTACAGTCAAGCGCCACCATGCCCGGCTAATTTTTTCTATATTTGTTTTTAGCTGTCCAATTAATTTCTTTCTATTTTTGGTAGAGACGGGGTCTCGCTCTTGCTCAGGCTGATCTCGAACTCCTGAGCTCAGAACGATCCACCCGCCTCGGCCTCCCAAAGTGCTAGGATTACAGGCGTGAGCCACCGCGCCCGGCCTATTATTTCTAATTTTTATGCTTTTGACATCTTTTTCTTGCCTTATTGTGCTAGCTGTGACTGTCAGTATGTTGAATAAAAACGATAATACTGGATATCCTTGTTCCATTCCCATTCACAGGGTAGATATTTTCCATGTTTCATCATTGAATTTCATGTCTGCTATAGACTTTCCCCTTGTATTCTTTTCACAGATTAATAAAATTTCCTTTTTTGCCTAGTTTTCTACATCATTATTTATAAGTATTAATTTTTAGGTATTTTGAGTCTATGCGCAAGAGCAAATTTTTTATTTTATGTTAATGAGGTGAATTGCTTGGAAAAAGGTTTCTAATGCCAACTACTCTAGCATACCTAGCATTTGTATTGCTCGTATATTATAAATGAGATATAATGTAATAATAGTAATTACTGCCTTCCTGTTGAATTTACTCTTACTAAATATAATTCTTTATTCTCCGTGGTATTCTTAAGGCCTTTTACTGATGTTAGACCTCATTGATATTGGACTATTAGCTCTCTTTTTGTTTATATTTGCGTGATTTAACTTTCATCATTTTATTTTCAAACTTTCTTTTCCTCTATATTTTAGAATTATAAGCCATATCTAGTAGTAATTTTTTATATTTATTTTGATAATCTTTGCCATATTTTTACATTAAGTGTAAATTAATGATATATCTGTATTAACTTTACTATTTGAAACTTTGTTTCCATTTTCCCCATCTATTCATTCATTTTTCTTTTCTTTTCTTAATATTTTATTTGATCTTTCCCCCAGCCCCTTAATTTGTAACTTAGGTATTACATTACTTCCCCTCCCACTCTCTTAGTGGTTACCCTGGATACTGAAACATGCATCCTCGACTTATTAAAGTTTACTTTAAATTAATATTTTTACCATACCCTAAGTGACATCTGACCTGATAGACTTTTACCTCTATTTATCTCTGCATTTTTCTGTAGTTATCAGTTCTGTAAATTCAACATATATTTCAAACCTTAGAAGATATCATTATTGTCTTAGATTTAATATTTATTTAGATTTAGATTTGTTTAGATTTAATATTTAATATTTATTTAGATTTACACATAGTTACCCTTTTACTTGTTTGTCATTTTTTTCCTGCATCACTATACATCCTTCTGAAATCTGGTTTCTTCTGTTTGAAGAATTTCCTCAGATTAGGTATTTACGTTTGTAAAGATCTGCACTTGGTAAGCGTTCTTTCTGAATGCATTTGTATTTTACCTTCATTGTTGAAGCTTATTTTCACTGGGTATAGCATTTTACCATGGCCATTATTTTCTTTCTACCCTTTGAAACTGACACTCCAATGCTTTCTAGATTCTATTGTTTCTGTCAAGACGTCAGCAGTCATATTCTTGCTGTAACGTTGAAGCTAAATGTTTGTTTTCTCTGGATGATTCTTAAACTTTTTTGTCTTTGGGTTTCTAGAAATTTACTGTAGTGTGCACAGGTGTATCATTATCCCAATGTATACTGCTTGGTTATTGTATAGCATCTTGATTATTTGACTTTATGTCTTTCATCAATTTTGATAAATTCTTGGCAAATGTATCTTTAGATATTTCACCTGCTTCAAATTTCTTCTCCATTTCTGAGATGGAAATCAGATACACGCTAGATATCTCCAAAAGGCCCTATATGTTTTCATACATTACTCTATCATTTTTGTGTTTACCTTTGCTTCAATATTGATGTTATCTACTTACATATATTCCTATTGGAAATTCTCTTTTCTGTACTGTATATTCTGCCGTTAAGATCATATATTTAATCCTAATTACAATTATTGATTTGCTCTAATTCTAGTATTTCCATTTGATTGTTTTATATAGCCATTGTCTGATAAAATTTAATATCTTTTAAAATATATTTTGATTGTATTTATCACACTTATTTTAAAGTTTATATCTGAATATCCTAATATTTGGATTATCCATTAGCCTGAGGTTAGTGATTATATTTTTCACTTGTATTTTGGTTATTTGTTGCTGTTTCCTGTCCTGCCAGGCAAATATTGCTTTTACACTGTGCATTACATAATAAAAATCATAGATACTTATAAACATTGTTATATTATTTCAAGAGAGGATTTACTTTTCTTCTGTGTGGCATATAATGGCTGGGCATAGCCTTATTCTAGTTTGTCATTACTACCAGTTAATATTTCTTCCAAAGTTACATCTGAAACCTAGGGATAGCTTCTATTTCTTTATGATCCTAAACTCCAATTTTTGTCACTCTTATATTATTTGATTAAAAAATTTTCCATTTATCGTTTTAGTCCTTTACAAATTGCTTTCTTTCTTTCTTTCTTTCTTTTTCTCTCAATCTAACTTTGGACATGTGCAATGTAGGAGTTGGCAAATTGCTGAGGAGAGTTCTATGCAGAATGTTAAACTCACTTCAGAGTGTTCCTCTTCTCTCTACAATCACAGCTGCTCTAGTCCTGGCCCCTTCTTTTGCTCTGTCATGCTTTCAAACAGTTATTTATTGCTTCTAATCCCCAATTCTTATTAAGAAATTTAATCTAACATCAATTTCTTCTTCTTAGTGAAAGGTAGACATTGGCATATGTATATTTAAATTTATAAAATTTGTTAGATTCTTCCAGAATTTTTGCAACTCTCTTTAGTCTTACCAGAAGCTTATTCTATTTCTTATATTCCCACTTACCTGCCAACAATTTTCAATTTAATTGATGTTAAGTGACATACAATTTTTAATTTTTTCCATCTTTCTTATTACTGGTGAGTTTAAACACATTTTCATGTCCTTGATAGCTTTGGGTTTTTTTCCTTCTCTTTTCTGTAAATTTACCATTTCAAAATTATATATATATATATACACATACACACACACACATACACACACAGATACATACACATACACACACACACACACACACACACATACTTTGTCTCCAACCTCTGTTAAAGCTTTCTCCATTCATTAAACATTTCATTTGAAGCTATAATTTCCTTAACTCTCATTTTTCTTTTGACTGACATTTTCTTTTATTTCTTCTCTAAGTTGATGATTTTTGTTTGATTTGGAAGACTCGGGACCAATATTATCTCTTTTAGGAAGCATTCTTTGACATTCCGGCAGAATATTTTTGATGAAAAGAAGAGTGGTAGAACATACAGCTACTGTACAGTTTGTGATGGGATGTACCATGCGATACTGAAATCGCCACTACAGTGGAAAAAAAGAACAAAAATGTTCTGTTAAGACCTTTAATTTATACAGTCCCAGGCTCAAATTCCCAGTTTTACATAAAGGCAAATGCTATGCTATGATTATTATCCCCAGTGCTGGGGTAGAGAACTACCTCTCTCAAAAGTGCTACATCCCTTTAGTATAGTTAAGAAATTCCTTGGCTGAGGCCCCAGTTATTTTGATACTATCCCTGGAAATAGCTGCATAGCAAAGGTAATTCACTGAAGCCCATTTAAGAGAATTACTGGTAAAATAATAAAACATTTATTGAAATCAATTCTCTCTGCCCAAACCTCTCAATTACAACTGTAGCTGTTAAAGAAATTGCTGCTGTTGGATGAATAACACAGATTTTAAACAGGGATCTCTGAAAAGCTTTCGATTCCCGTCACATTTGGATTACTGGAAAGACTACTCATCACCCTCACATCTTGGCACTTGAACTCCATGTGAAGTTTGAATGTGGACTGAACAGAACAAAAGATAAGAAATATCAAAAATGGCAAAGGTGCTTACTGTTCAATGGATAAATGTTCTCTTCCTAAAGAGAAACCGGAACTGCCATGGTGACAAGAACAGTATCAATATTTTTGTGTCCATAACAAGACAATTGGTAGGTGCCCAGTGATAATTCACGATGAAAATTTAATTGAATTGAACTACTATTTTAACATATGTACTGGGAACCATTTCTAAATATAGATCTATACAAAATGCTAAGGGTAGTCCCTGTCCTAAAAGAGTTACAATTTAAATGGACTGATAAAATATATACTTGAAAATTCAGTGTCCAGTATAGACATGTACATACTAAGTACTGAGAATCTGCCAAAATTCATATGTGGAAAACACTGTCCATTATCTATTAATATGGCCAGGAAAGGGCTCATGGAGAAAGTGGGGATTTCAATGGAGGACACTTTACCATTTACCTCATTTTAACTAATTTACTATCCTTCAATATTCCTGTGAAATACCAGTTCATTGGAGAACGTTTTCTAGTCTTCTAGATACCTCATCTGAAGGCTCAGACTCGTTAAGTGCCCTGCCATGTTTATTGTGTTCTTTTCAAGGACAAGGATGACATCTCTCTGAAAAATGTAGGCTTTTGATTTAGATAGTCTTGAATTTGAGACCCATCCTTAACATTACTTTGTATCCTCAGACATTATTCTTTTTAATTTCAGAATTTTGCAGGGGTACACATGTTTTGGTTACCTAATTTTCTTTTGTACAGCTCAAGTCAAAGTTATAATTGTGATCTTCACCCAGTTAGTGTGTTTTGTACCTGTTAGGTGTGAATTTACCCATTCCATCCTCCCCCCTCCCACCTGCTTGATTTCCCTTGAGTTTTACTTCCATGTGTGCACCTAAGTGTTGATCAATTAGTTCGAAGTTAGTATCGAGTACATGTGGTGTTTGTTTTTTCCATTCTTGCGATACTTCACTAAGAAGGATGGTCTCCAGTTTCATCCAGGTTATTACAGAAGATACTAGATCACCATTTTTTTTATGGCTGAGTAGTGCTCTGTGGTATACATATACCACATTTTATTAATCCATGCATGCACTGATGGGCACTTGAGTTGTCTCCACATCTTTGCAATTGTGAATTGTGCTGCTATCAACATTTGAGTGCAAGTGTCTTTTTTATGAAATGAACTCTCAGACTTATTTAACAAAATTTGTGCTCAGTTACTTCATTTGGCAATTTGGAATTACCATACAATAACTGACCTTATAAGTTTACTGTGAGGATTGAATTGAGTAATTCATTTAAATCACATCTTGAGTCATAGTGATTGCTCACTAAATGCTATCCATCTTGGTTATCTTTTTCATATATTGTTGCATCCCAATACCCACAATATTACCCCCCTGATAGAGGAATCTCAATAAATGTGCCATAAATGAATTAATGTATAAAGTGACAAAGGTTTGGAAGCAGATAAAAAAGTCACCCTGAGGATAACAAGGATATGAACCAGGGTATTAACATCCTTGTATAGATTTCTGAAAGGCTAGGGTATGGGGTGGGAGAAATGGGGAGATGTTGATCATAGTGTGCAAAATTTCAGTATAAGATGATTAAGATCTGGAACTCTAATGCACAGCATGGTAACTATAGTTAATAGTAATCTATTGTATACTTAAAATTTGATAAGAGAGTCTATCTTAAGTGTTCTCATGACACATGCACACGAAAGGTAATTATGTGAAGTGACGGACATGTTAATTAGCTTGATTATGGGAATCATTACTCAAGGCATACTTATTGTATGTGAAAACACAATATTGTAAATCTTAAATATATAAAATTTTTCTTTGCCAATTATATCTCAATAAAGCTGGAAAAAATTAAAGAATATAATGAATACAATAAGCATTATTCTAAGGGACTTACACATACAAATTTGTGGTCTCCAAAGTTATAAAGATGAGTAAAATTATTATTCCCATTTCACAGTAGCCAAAATTGAGACATGGAAAGGATAAATCATTAGTCTAGTTCACACATTCAGTAATTGGCAAAGCTGAAATTTGAACCCAGATATAATCTTTACCATTGTCAGATCCTACTTTATGCCTTAATTATTTTGTTCACTTATATATAATTTTTAGCCTATGTTAAAGTAATCAAAGAAGCAGATGTCAAGGGAAGATTCGTTGTTCATGGATTTTACTGCAGATGCCTGCATGAAGGAAAATATAGAGAGAGCCCAGACAAGTTTGTGAAGGTTGTAAAACTGTGACACTTGTCTGATCCCACGTGAAGTAGGGATGGGGTAAACATTGGGGGAATTATCCTAGAATGCCATGATAACCAAAGAGGTGTGGTTAAGCCATTGGGAAATCGCCAAGCCAGAACCAGACAGCAGGGCTCCAGTCTCCCAGAAACAGGTTAGTACTGCCTTGCTGAGGTGTGGCCTTTTAGCAAACACAGATGCAAATTCCCAAGTTCAGTATCTGGGGCCCTTGGTCCGTTATAATCCCTAGGGTTGGATGTCAGTGAGAAGAGAAGAGTAAATTCTCATGGCTGCCATGTAATTTAATTGTATATAAATTTTTACTATCTTTAAATTGTTTCCTACATATTAATCTTATTAAGCTTGATTAAAAACAGAAACATAAAAAATGACAAACACATAGTAGGATCTGAATAATATTTTGGTTGCTGGTTTGTTGGTTTGCTATTTGGTACATTTGAATATTTTTTAATGAAAGAGATGATTTATAAGATGATAATTTCTAGTAATTTTTAAATTCTTGCATTAGAACCATTCCTTTCATATATCAGTAGTAGGCAAGAAGACATTTACTGTGAAAAAAATTTGTTTTTAAATATTCAAAGGACTTTTTTTGAGATATTTGGGAAATTTGAAATTACTTCTAAAAGTCATTTTCAACAAAGAAAATAACTAAGGTTTAAAGTTGTTAGATGATTTTCCCAACATCACACTGTGAGCTAGTTTTAAAGCTAGAACATGAGTCCCATGCCTGGCTTTCGCGTCTAAAGGTACACGATAACACTACCTCCTTTCCATGTCAACTGCCTTGCTTTATCTTTCCTGTATGGGAGATGCTGATTTCTGGACTGAATTTGCATCCACCACTCTCATTCTTTCACAGAGCCATCAAGCTCAACATTGTTAACCATCAATCTCTCTGTTTGCCGGGTAGAGGAGGTGAGAGAGGGCACCAGGCAATGAGGCCTCAGGGTTCTAGAGAGGTGCTGATACTGTTACACTCATCCCACCCCATGAACTGGAGGCTGAGTCTAAGGTTGACAAAGGAGGGTGAGTGAGACATCCCTGGTCACCAAGCTCCGTGAAGATGTCACTCATCTGCGGGTCAACTGGGGCTGGCCACCTGACAATCAGCACGGCCAATTCAGCCTGCCACCCTTTCAAAGAGGGGAGGAAAGGATTGACTTATTGGGAAGCCCCAGTCAGATGAGGGATACTTTTCTTTTTCTCACATTCAGAGAGCTGCCCTCCACCTGTCTCTTCTGATGATTGTGGGTTTGGTCAGGACGATTAAATAGGAATGGCGAGTCTGTCACTTCCACAATCGCGTCTTATGACCCCTTGACAGAGTGGCAATGATTGCAGATAAATTTCCCCAACACATCACAGACTTTTCTCCACCTGCCCCCACAATATTGTCTTCCTTGGATATATACATTACTCATTCTCTTCTTTTTCCATTAAACAAATTCAACTGAAAATTCGAATGACTTGATTATTCCACAATTCTATTTTCACATAAGAAACCAATATTTCTGTCTCCATTGCAGAGTCTGATGAGAGATTCAAATCCAGGCAAGTAACATTGAGAGTTCTGAACTATTCTAGGAGCAGATGAAACAAACAAACAAATAAAAGATGTTTTATATATTTGTCTGTGTTTAACATGTATAAAACCTAAACAAGACATAAAAATAATAGAAAAGATGAAATAGGATATCATAAAGTATTAAACTAAATATGAACACTCAAAATGTATGATAATAAACACTAATAATAGTATTTGTCAAGTGTATAAAGCTTAGGAATGTCAAACCATTTTATTTAAGATTTTTAATTCTCACTAGGGCTTGTGAAGGTGAGCAGAGCAAAAATGATTTCTGCATGAAAGAAAAAGAAAATTATTCTTAGAGGTAAGTAGTTCTATGCAATTTCATATAACTAAAATATAGGAGACTTCGGACTAGAACTTTAGTTGTTTGACTCCTGTTCTAATCATGTATATCAGAGTCAATCACAGAATTTTTATGGGCTGGAGTTAGAATCCTTCCTGTCAGTGTTGGGAGTTGAGAAAGTAAAATCAATGAGAAAATGTTTACAGAACACTTTCTCTCTGGGTCCATTCCTGTACTAAAAGTACTATGAGACATAGGAATATGAGAAGAGCATACAGAGGCTTCGCTTTTGTCTTCATAGTGGTAACTCCCCATGCAGAGCACACCTAAGCGTCGTTTTCCTGGAGATAACAAGTTGATGACTTGCAGTACCTTCCAGATAAGCCAAATCACAAAGCTATTCTTTGACAATTTCCTAAGCTTCTGATAGAATATTTGAAAGATAGAAAAATTTGAATTTCCTAAAATTCCAGTGAGACTCTAACTAAACCCCATAGAAATAATTAGGAAAGGGAAAAAAGAGAGAGAGAGGAAACATGATCTATTCTTAAATATGAGGTGTGGAGTGAGAACCTTGGGGCTACTAAAATCTAGATAATCCATTGTTTTTTATTCAGTAAATGTTTCTCATAAGAGATCTGACATTGATTAGATCTTAAAGAATAGGTACATTTAGACAGGTAGGAAATGAAAAGCATTTCAAAAAAGAAAGCTGTATGTAGCGAAAGGTGTTTGGTACTCAACGAGTGCCCACGACAACTCTCCACTGGGTTTGGGAGACTATTTAGAGGAGAAAAAAATCTACTGAGAAAATGGATCATCAATTCTCAATGCTAATTTCAGAAATCCAAGTTTTCCTTCCTTTAAAATGTTCTATAGGAAGCTTGAGGAATTGTCAAGGAATATCTTTGTGATCAGGTAGTTAGGACCAATAATCAACTCTCCAGCTGTAGGAGAATGACCCTAAGGTTGCAGACCGCTGTTGCAAAGAAGCTGATGAGTACGTTTTTAGCTAGGTGGCTGCATTGGGTCCTGGAAAAAGCTACTGGAGTGAAGAGTCAACAGGTGTAGGATCCGGTATTGTGAACTGTGTAAAAGATATTAGGGAAACTAAGATTTCTTTGGATCTTAGTAAATGTGAGCATTGGAGAGATCATCTTTAAGGATTTTTCCCAACTCTGATGCATTAGAATATTACAGAAGAGATATAAATTCCAAATGAGTGAGTAAATATAAAAGTGCTTTGAATACTAATATGTACTTGATAAACAAATGTTATGAAAATCATCCCATGAAGTGCACTCACAATAGGCAGAGAGGAAACCGGATCTGGGGAGGAGATTGAACGGAAGTTTTGCTGCTTGCTGGTATCATTTGCTTTTTGGACTCTGGCATTTGACCTGCCCAGACATGCCCATAGCATATTATTCCACCTCTACCTTCCAAACATGGGAGATTAATCCCAACGTCTAGGCCTCAGATGTCCATGGTGCTCTACCTCTAAAGAGACTAGAGCAGTAGATTTTTGAAAAAACACCTCCAGCCATGGAAATTATCAAGCCGTATTCACATTGATTTGCTTTTTCCAGACAAAATGGAAATTCAAACATCATGTTACCAGGACTGTGTCTCCAGCCCTCGACCCAGAGCCATGTCTAACCCCCACTTCCCTCACTACCACCTTGCTCTCTGTCTCTGTCTTGCCTGTTATTTCCATCATAATGGAGCAAGACTAACAATGCGGGCACAGTGCCAGCTCCCTTTGCTGCCTGATGCTCCAGTGGGCTTTGGATGTGTACACATGTTGAAGGGACATTTAAATGATGTTTGTGTGCTGCACAGTCGGAAAAACAACATTTCCGCACTGGCTCCTTTGATCTCCTAAAAGCCAGCTATCATAATACAAGAAGACTTGCTAATGGATATAAATAAATCCAAGTGTCTCCAGCCTACCTCATGGAGCCTCACATGGCTCCAATGGCTCATCCAGGTTTGCCATTCCTCAGATCTTAGGGGGCTCAATTATCACATTTCAAGTACACTTGGGTTCCAACAACACCCTAAAATTAATGAAAAAGAAAAAAATAAATAAAACCCTTTGTGCTGCGATGGTAAGAGGTAAGTGTTAATGTTGGAAAATAAACACACAAACACAAGGGCAGTAAATTTCTTCCATCAGAAAAGTCCTAGAGAGCTTTCTGCCATGGATTATTATCAGTTCTGGGGCAAAACAACTGATGTGCTTCACTTTCATTTGAACCTGGTGCCGGTATTAAAAATACAGATAGCAACAAGTTGTGATTACTTTGCACATTGGCGAATTTATTTGAAGCAAATTGCAGGTGGGAATAATTCAGGAGGAAACAAGAATCAGACGGCTTCATAAAGGAAGCATTTGCCCAGGATAAGAAAACAAGTACAAAAACAAAAACCGTTTTAGAGGAGGAATCTGCATGAGAAAAGGAAAGCAAATGAAAGTATAATCTGTTCTGGGAGTCATGAAAAGAGCACTTGCTGGACCACACATTGCACGAGGTGGGGGCGGCCACAGAAGAGGCAAAATCAGCTTGTGGAGAATGTTTGGACTCAGACTGAGAAATGATAAGGGCCTTTAAAAAATGCCAGTGAGGTTGCAGATGACAGAAGAGTGAATGATTTGGCATCTACATGAGGGATCAGCAGAAATTGGGTGGTGAAGAACTATAAAAACACTAGTCAAGGTTCCTGAGTGAAACATAGGACTAAAAATACAGGACAAGAAGGTGATTTGGTGAATACTTAAGTCTGACGTACATTGGGTCAGATGTCCCCACAGAACATGGATTTGGAAAATTGACAGAAGCGGAAAATACACGTCTTGGTTTAAGGAGAGAGTGAAGGGCTGGAAATTTGATAAGAGAAACAAAGAGACTAGAACTTAAATTTGTGTAGTTTAAAAGTAGCTGGGAAGTTGCAGAGATGGGCAGATGAGGAGAGTTATTAGCGAGCTAAAGGGTGCGTGGTCAGAAATGAAGGAGGAGCAGGAGGGAGTAGGACATAAAAGCCAGGGTGGGAGAGCATTTCGTGGAGTGTGTACTCAACATTGCAAATGTCGCAAAGAATCCCAATGGCAGGAGAAATCAAGAGGGTTGTTGGATTTGGTAATCTAAGGATTACCAGTACAGTTAAGAAATTAATTTCAGGAAAGAGATAGGTAAAAGCAAAATCCCAGAGGTAGAGTGCATGAGCGATAATGAACTAGAGATTTAGATTGTGAATGATCTTTAACACGAGTTTCAAAGTAAAGAGAAGAGCAATATGTTGCTACTTTTTGTACCTTGAAGGGAAGGAGATTATAGGTGAGGGGAAGTAGCAAGTGAAAGGAAAAATTGATGTATATCATATGTCAGTTACCACCAAGCTCTATCATCCCTTTGTAGAGATTTTGGAAGACAAAGTGTCTCAAGTATTCCGGGTTATCATCTTTGCTCCCATTTCTCAAATTAGACCTATTAACAGTTAGATATCACCTAAAACCCTCGACTGCAGTTCCCACTGATGCTGCAATCTGGACCCAGGCCTTAGCGGGGGACATGGTGCACTTGTACCACACCCCAAGGTCACATGGGTGACTCAGTCTCTTTTAAGGTGCTGGAGTAACTAAAGGGAAACTGCAGAGGAAATCAGAATCTGAACCAATGGGAATAAGCAACATGACTGTTCAGCAAATTTGATGTTACATCTGAGTTGCCACATGTTCAACACAAACAGAAAAAACAAGTAAAGATATCTAGGATGTCTAGCTTGACATACAATTAGGATCCTCGAGCCAGACAGAAGATCAGGAATCAGGATGTCTGGCAAAGGATAGAGGGATGGATAAGTCTGGAACAAGTAGGTAGAAAGACTGTTTTTCAGTAAAGCAATTGGATTATTAAGAAAGGGCATAGAATCTCAAACAAGGGTACTGGACCGAGAGAGGAGATACGTAGCAATTCAGGCATCCAACACTTTCCTCTGTAGAATCGTGACACCAGGAAGTCATTTAAATCTTAGAGAAATCATAGTGTCTCTGATTATACCTCTAGAAGCAAGTCAAATGCACACAAACTTAGTTAGGGAGAGGCAGAAATGGAGACAAGTGCAGGCAAAATGGAAATTTTGACAAGATGAATGCACACTGAGAACAAACACCACTGTCCTTGTGCGGAATGGTGGTCACACATACGACCAGTGGGGAGGCCTTTGTAATAATGGCACTTTTGATTTTTACACGTTTTATTTAATTATGATTTGCTCTCATTTCATCCACACAGTAACAATGTTAGCAAAAGCAAGGGTAGAAATAATAATCGCCATTTCCAGATGAGAAGAGGGTGAACCAGCATATTAAAGTAATTATCTCAAGGTCCTGAAATTATTCCTAATTATTGGCAGCCAAAACTGGAATGTTGGTAAACTGAGTCCTAGTCTAGCCATTTTTTTTTTTTTGATGTCCTACTTCTTTTTAAGTTCCAATGAGATTACAGTAAAATGGGTACACATACAAATATCCCATTTTCTTTTCTCTTGCCTCCTCTTCTCTCAGGTTAAAGATGGGACGGATTCAAAATTCCACTTTCCACTGTGAAAAGCAATCCCTTTTCTTCTGCCATCCCAACTTCTTAATGAAGGGCTAATGGGATGAAGAAGGATTTGAAAAACAAATCCTATGAGAGCAAGATTTCCCTGCTTCTCCCTGAGCATTCTCTCCTTGACATGCAAACATTCCACAAACAAGGCCAGGAGCTAAGTCCCATCTCCCCCTCCCTACCCATCACTCCCTTGCCCAGCCCCATCCCCTCCTCCTTCTCCTTCCAGGTCTTTCCTCCTTTAGAAAATTAGACTAAAATAATGAGACCTGCCATATGAATGGCCCTGTGAAGGCTGCTAGTCCTTTAGAACAACAGCGCTTCATCTCTGTGGGCAAAACAAGGAGTGTTTTGGGGAGTGGCTTAAGGAGATAATAAAAATGACCAGCTAAATCTCAGATTTTGTTTTAATTACTAAAAAGAAAAGAAAGATTAATTGTTCTCCGAATGGTGGAGCCTTCCAGGAGACCAAATAAGTCTTCTATAAACTGATTTGCCTTCCTGACTGTGATTTACCAGTCTGACACCTAATTTGTTCTGAGCACAGTCGATGCCTCAGACACAATGGCGGATGACAGCCCACATAACCTCTCTTTCAGCTTTCATCTCATATATTCCATTTGAAGTTGAGTTCCAACAAGAGAGAGGCACAGAATTAATATTACCTTGGATCGGCTCAGTCTCCAGAGGGAACAGCAAAAGCTTTTCTGGAAACAATAAACCCTTTAAACATGACAGGGGGAATGGGACCTTAGGAGGTCTCTGAAAGTATCCATTATTAAAGAGAGCGAGGGGAAAACCCTCGTGGGTGACTTTGATTTTTTTTTTTTTTTCCTCAGCAAAAGCAGTGATGCACTAGTGCCAGTTTTACATACAAATTTAAAGATCTGGAATGGTTTATGTTAAAAATCTCTTTCCCCTGCCCTTTAGAATATTAAGTAGACAAAAAAAAAATTCATTAGGAACTCTATTTGTCATGACATTAATATTCTCTTCCTATTTAGTCTTTATCAAATAAAATGAAAATAAAAATTGATAATTTCAACAACAGAAACCAGAGAGGAAAAACACATTATGTTTGGTCATGTGTATGGTCAAATTTAATTACCCAATATACACAAAAGAAATATGTGTGGGTCTCGAGAATCTGGGAATATTTTAATTGAAGCTTAACAGTGTGAATTTCCACAAAATTCACACAGGAAAAATATTATGCAAACACACACATGCATATAGAGATAGTGTATTAATGGCAATATATTAGTGTGATATCTTTATTACCATTAGAAACAAGTAGTTGACATGGCACAGATTGTCTGATATTTCTCAAATCTTTTTTGCAAAGTAACTTGTAATAGCTTCTTTCACTATAATGTTTAAGAGAACATAGCAGAGGTAGCTTCAATATAATACACTATATATTGAGCCTGGAGTCAAAAATTATATCCTTTTGTCTTAAACTTCCTACTTGTACATACTGTGTATTCTTTCTGGTCCTCAACATCCTTGTCTGTAATATGGGTATAATAATACATATTTCATATCATTCTTGAGAGAATCAGTCATTTATATGAGTTATAAATATACAAACATCCCTGACGGGGGCGCTGAGGAGCACTGTGACTCAGGCTCAGGATAAAGGGAGCATGGGCTGAGCATGAGCCGGGTGGGGCTGAGGTGTAGAGTAAGAAGGTCTTCAAGTCCACTTTTTGGATTGTACTGGGGTCAAGGGCTGAAGAGAGCCCAAATTGTCATCCCACTGGAATTGGGGAGATGAGTGTTTTAATTATCCATTGCAGTAGAGTAATAGCATCACCTCACAATTTTATGGCGTAGAACCAAAGATGTTTAATACCTCGTAATTTCTATGTGTAAGGAATGTAAGCAAGGCACAGCTGGGAGCCTCAGAGTGTCTCCTAGGCTGTAATCAAGATATTGCCCAACGCTGCAGCCACCTCAAGGCTGCCTGGGAAGGACAGACTTGCAAGTTCAGTCATTTGGCTAGTGGCAAGCCTCAGAAGATCCTTTTCCAAACTCAGTCAGGTAACTGTTGACAGCCTTGGGGTTTTTCATCAGGTGAAGGGGACCACGGCAGAGATGTTTTCAACATCTCACTATGTTGTTGCCCCCGTGGGATAGGTCATTTAACATAAAAAGTTGCTCCGAAAAGAGCATTGCAATTCCACTTTGCTTACCAGGTGCAAAGAAATTGCAATGAACTAGAACACAACTGAACTTAATTAAGTACTCAGCTCCCCCACCCCTTAGAATTCTCCTTTAAGGAAAAAGAGGCCGATTACAGTAAAGTGAGCTGATGTTAGCAATTGCTGTCAAAAAGCCACTTCCCGGGTATGTCCTGGGGTCATGACACACTAACTTGAATTTCCTACACACTGTTAATTGATGTCCCTGAGGGATCACAAACTTACTCATTTATTCAAGGAAGATTCAGTGATAATCACCAGGTAGGAATTAATGAGGCAAGAACATAGAACCACACACTTAAGAAAATTTTCTGCAGCCAAATGGGATTAAAAGTAATTAGGATCTGGGTATAGATCTCCGTTACCCAGAAGAAAAATAAAGTAAAATAAAATAACCAGAGATTACCATAAAGAATGACCGATATGTGAAGAGTTGATCTCTTAATAACTTTGTTTAATTTTTGGGGGTTGAAAGTGGTTGAAAGTGATACCACTAAGGATTTGAAATTTAAATTAAATTAGCTATGGGTTTTTTTAAATAATATTTTCCATTTTACGAAGCACTTTCACACATTATCTGCAACTAACTTCCATCATAGGCATTTGCCCACTGCAAAAAATTCATTAGAACTTTCCCCACGTGAAAAGTTTTGCCCAGATTTTCACTCATTGTCATGCTATCTAACCACATCCTTCCCAGCACACACACACACACACACACACACACACAAATGCACACACATGCACCCACACACTTCACGCGACCAATTCCTTTTACTATTTCAGATCTCGGCTTAGCCATCACTTCCTCTAGGGTGGGTTCTCATCCCCGGCTGAACCTTAGAATTAACTGGAAAGGTCATCCCCAAACTAATTACATCAGTATCATGTGGGAAAAGGCCAGGCATCCATAGATTTTTAAAGCCTCCCAGATGATTCCAACGTACAGCCAGGGTTGAAAACTCTGCTCTAGATCCATGCATATAGGAAATAAACAAGAGTTAAAAGGGTTTTGTATAAGATCAGGACTGGTTTTATTCAGACCAACGGAAGCTAAAGCTTAAATATACTCTCCTTGTGAGAAGGTCCCAATTTTATTTATTTGGACTTTGGTTTTCCAAAGAACCATATGTCTTTTAGTTTTTAATATCCCCATAGCATATAGCTCCTCACACCTATGTAATAAGCATTATTAGACTTTACTAAAACTAGCTGTACGTCAGAATCTCATGGGTAGCTTATAAAATGTAGAAATTTGTAGGTCTCGCTTCGTATCTATAGAATCAGAGTTTTGGGATTTAGATAATTCTGATATGGTTGATTGAAGAGACCTTGATCTAAAGATCAGATGATTGAGTATGAAGGGACCTTGGAGGTCAATTATGTTGAAAATTTACCTAGAGCAGGAATCACATGTAAAATATCCTGTTGGATACTTGAACATTTCCAAGGACATGATGTTTACCACTTCTCCTTCAAGCCTGTTTCACTGTTATACCACTGGGATTACTGGCCCATTCTTGCGTATATTGTTTGAAAGTTTGTTTAAATAGCTAATATTTATTAGTTGCTGTCATCTTTCAATAATTTTTAATTAGCGTAGGGTTACACTAGTAAACATGATGCATTGCCTGCTCATAAGAAACCAAAGGATATAGACAGATAAAAAGGAAATTAAGATAGTATGGTAAATTCTAGCAAGGGTTTTGAAAAAAGGTGATGATATCAGCTTGTTGAACAGGCACAATTCAGTCTTGGAAGAGTCCAAGAAGGCTTCCCAGAGGAAGTGAAGACCAGATGAGGCCTGGAGGTTAGAAATGGTCATCTAGGTGAAATGTGTGTGGCAGGAAAAAGGAGTGGGATTGGCAGGTGTTTTGGGGAAAAAACTCTTAAACTGCATTTTTCCCTCTGCTCTCACAGCACAATAATCATCAACACAGAAGAAGACTTCTGTGGCCAAGTATTTTTTTTTTCCCACACACTAAGCAGTAGGCACCAGCTGGGTGTTCTCCAATTCTGACACCATCTATCTGGGGATAGTGTCAGATCTGACAGAGTGAGGACTCTGTCCCAAGACTCCCTCAGGAGCTGCAAGTCCTGGCCTCTGGAACTTCTGACAGACCAGCTTCAAGTTGGGGTTCCCATGACTCCCTCTTTAGTTTCCATTAATTTGCTGGAGCAGCTCACAGATCTCAGGGAAACATGTTTACTGGCTTATTATAAAATATATTACGAAGAATACAGATGAAGATATATAGAGGGAAAGGTATGGGGAAAGGACATGGACCTTCCATGCCCTTCCCAGGCACACCGCTCTCTAGGAACCTCCACGTATTCAGCTAGCCAGAAGCTCTCCAAACCTTGTCCTCTTGGATTTTTAAGGAGGCTGAATTAAGTAGGCATGATTGACAATGATGTAGAAATGTGATTGCACAAAAGTGCATAATCTAAACCCAGCAAGGCCCATCTGTTCAGATTCTTCCTGGCCTCTCTATGCAGCATTCATTCCTCCAGGCTATGAGGTAGGACCCTCTATGGAATGAAGGTCTTTTGACCCACCATCAGATTAGAATCCTGCCTTGGTCAAGTGAAAGGAGGACAGGAGAAGGTCAGGGAGAGAGATTCTGTCTCCTGAGACCTAAAGTGCCCTAAAATTATACATTGTAACAAAAGACTATAACAAGGGCTATAGGAGTTATGAGCCAGAAATGATGGATGAAACATACATAAGCATGAAATAAGGGAATTACAGAACAGTATTTTGGGTAGTTTCTCACAGGATTAGTGAAGTGGCCAACCATCCTGGGTTTCCCAGAATTGTCCTATTTTTATCACTGAATATTTCATGTCCTGGTGAATCCCTTAGTCCCAGGTTGCACACCTTAGAGGTTTAGTGGACTTTGATATGGTAAAATGGCCAAAATAATTTCACCAAAAAATAAGCTTGTTTATAAAGTTCCCCACTGACATTCAGTCTCCATCTGCATGCATCTTGTGTGCACATCCATGAAGGGCTCCAGAAAAAAGGAACAGTGTTATTAAAGAGATGCCACAACGATGAGGAAGACAAACTTGGTCAACTTTAAAAGTTTTCTTGCATTATCTTGCTCATGCTTTAAAAGCCATTCTGCATGTCATCTTTAATGCATGTGTCATAGATAGGGAGCTGTTTTCTTTGCTAGAAAAGTCTTCTGGATCTAGTCTTGGGAAAGACCTCAGAGAAATACTCCAGATTAAGGAACTCATGAAGCCCAGTTTCATCAATTATAGCTTATAGGAAAAGAGTTTGTTAAAGTGCTTGGTCAATTCCAAGATGTAAGACAGAAGAGTATCAGGAAAAGTCAGCTCTGATCTCAGACTCAGAGAAAAGACAGATGTGGATGTGAGAAAGAAGACAGATGTGACATGATGCCCTGGAATTTCTTGGAACAGAGTTTAATGAAGAGCTCTCTTTTAAGTGGCCATGCTAGTGGGATTTTTAAAGTTGATTAGTTGACAAGACTACTTAGCATATTAGAAAACTGGATACTCCAAAGTTAAAGATTAAAAAGAATTTTTTTTCTCCTACTGTCTCTCACTTAATTGCTTTCTGCAGTTTGCTCAAAACAGCTGTCTCCTTATCCTATACTAATGAGGTTCGACCACTGGCACGGAATATTCAATGCCATTTTTCAAATGTGATTCATGGAAAAATAAAAATTCCCTTTTCTATAACTTTCCTGGTAGATGAGGACTTTGGAGATACAGGCCCAAGGGGAATCACTAGGAACTCACACTATTGGGGCTTCATGCCCTAAGAGAAATTGAGAATCTCAAGTGTGCTGCTTTGCATTAAAGTGGCAACAATTTATTCTCTTATTTCTTTAATAGATAGTTTCATTTTAAATGAGACTTACAGGTAAGGGACAGTGTTTAAAGGAATTATTTTCATACTACAGCAAGTTGAAAAGTGCTACAGGATCTATTTTCAGGCACAGGGGATATTATGGTATAAAAATAAGGTTGGTTTTCACGAGCAGTAATCCTATAGTCCATTATATTTATGCTCTTTGTTATTACTAATTATTTCTTCAAGTAAACATTCATGCAACATTGTATATAAGCCAGGCACTATTCAAGGCACTGAGGATGCATCAGGAATGATACAAAGTCCATGCAATCATGGAACTTTCAGTCTATTTGAAAGATAAATATTAAATGGCCAATACATAAACAAGAAAAGGGCCTGCTGGTGGTAGGTGTTAGTGATGGAGAGGAACTAGAATACTACCATTTTATTTTTCATCATTATGTGGTTGCCATAATGATTGTTTTTCCTTGGGATTTCTGAGAGCAAATAAACTGGGAATAAGAGAATGAATCATCTCAACATTCAACAAATGTTTATTGAGCTTTTACTGGATGATTGTAGGGCAGGTACTGTCCTAGGTGCTGGAATTGACGCTTTCTATTGAGCTGTGCTTATAAAATTCAGATTTTATATTTTTACTTTCTTTACCTATGCCTTTGCTTCTTCTTAACTTCTAATTTCTCACAAGGACTATGTTCCTCCTTATAGTCAAAAGCAACATTTTGGTTGAAAATATTCTTCTCATCTCACGTTTCGTAGCATGACCTTAAACTAGCCAATTGCTCTGCCTGAGCTGTCACAGGATGGTCAGTGTTCTGGTTCGGTGACACTCAGTTCCTCCCATACTTTGGTTTGGAAAATATATTTTCTAGTAGGAAAAGTTGGTGGGGATGCCTCCCACCATATAGGGTTTTCTTGGCCATAGATTTTGTGGAAAAAAATTATGAAGGATTAATTCATGGGAAATTTATTCCTTTGCTAAATATTTATTTAGTGTTGACTATTTGATAAAAACCGAACAAAGCACTGGAGTTACAGCAATAAAACAAACTAACCACACAAACAAACAAAGTCCCTGACCTCATGTGGTTGACTGGTTTGCTGGTGAAATTTGTGAGGTGTCAAAGTTTTTTTTTAGTTTTAAAATTGTCTTTAAATGTATTTGCTGGTTTACTTGCTTACATATTTATTTCTTTGTAAGATTTCCTGATACTTCTGAAAACACAATGCCCATCAGCTTTGATCAAAATCTCTTTCCTATTTTGAAGCTAAAAGAACAAAATTGCAATCTTTATAATGATACTTTTACAAAGGTCCATTCAGTCCTTGTTCCAGACAAGGACTGGAACAGAAAAAATATCAGAGACTTTTGGCTTATGCATTAGACTATCTGCCTATGTGGACACATGCTTCTAATAACGTGTGTGTTTGTGTGTACGTGTGCATGTGTTTATACAGATATGCATATGGCTTTGCTTTGACTGAATTCTATCATGTGTGTGGTAATTGAGCTTAAAGGACATTCTAAAATTTACATAATTGTCTCCCAAACTCAGTCAATGTAATCTTAGGGCAAGGACTCTATAAGCGTTATTAGTATTTCTGCTTTATAATGTAGGTTCAATGATATTTTCAATGATGGATTTTCAGCTCATATTTCTCCTGTATTTCAAATACATATATTCAGTCATATTATTAAAATGTCTGCTGTGGTATTTTAAAGAAGTGGTCTTTGTCTCCATTCCTGAAACAGAGCTCCTAAAATCTTTGGAATCTCTTGAGTGGTGAGTGTCTTATACTAAAGAGATGACTCTTGGCTGAGGAGCATCTAGATAGCTTTAGGATGGGGGTTGGTCCCCAGAAAGATCAAGCCATGGCTAGAGGGTTAGGACTTTGAGCCTTTCTGACCTATTCCCCTCCCCCTACCTCCAAGGAGAAGAGAGGGGTTGGAGATTGAGGTCAATTACCAGCGGCCAATGATTTAATCAAGCATGTCTATGTAATAAAACATTCACAGAACCCCCTAAGCTCTTGGGTTCAGAGATCTTCCAGGTTGGCAAACACATCCACATGCAGGGAGTGCACCCCAACTCTATAAGGACAGACTGTCCTGCACTTGGGACCCTTCACTCTGTACCTCTTCATCTGATTTTTCATTTATATCCTTTCTAAGAAACTAGCAAATGTAAGTAAGGTGGCCTCCTGAAGTCTGTGAGTTATTCTATCAAATTATCAAACCTGAGGAGGAGGTCTTGAGAATCCTTGATTTATAGCCAGTCAGGCAGTGCAGGGGGCCTAGGATATGTGATTGGCATCTAAAGTTAGGACAGTATTGTCAGACTGAGACTTTTAACTTGTGGGGCTGATGTTAACTACAGGTCACATCCTCCTTACTGTAGTTCTGGGTAGCAGCCTATCTTGAGAGTTTCAGGAGCCATGCATTGTGGAAAACAATAAAGTATGGGTGGTTGTGGAGCTTTCATTTTAGATTGGATTATTGGTTCTAGTTTTTTTCTCTTCTATAATGCTATTAAATATCTACATGTTTCCCATAGTCTCATGGAGCTCGGACTATACTGAATTTGGACTTGGCTATAAAAATTGCTTTTTCCAATGGGATGTTAGCAACTATGACCTGAACAGATGTTTGAAAATGTAATTTCAGGTTGATGATGTCCTCTTACATTCCTTCCTTTTGCCATGAGAAAAACATTCCTTGGGTAACTGCTAGTTCATGGAGCATATAGCTTCTGTGTAGTCTGAAGCTAAACCAGCATCACCTGAGTTCATTGAACTGCAATCAACACTTCACACATGTGCAAGAAATAAATGCTTATCAGTGTAAGCCACTAAATGTTTGGGTGGTTTGTTATACAGCACTGTTGTACAGCTGACCAGGACAGATGTCCAGACAATTGGCCTGAAACCATCTCCAAGTTCTCCAGACCCAAATATTTCCCTGCAGCCAAAAAAAATATTAATGTAGGGAGCAGGGGAGGGTACTTCCCAAAGAAATATGAACTATAACAGAAAAACAATATATGTCACAGTTTTTGTGAACTGAGAAACTTATAAACTACCAATAAGAAAAGCGTAGATTAGAATTAGAGGCTCTAGAATAAATACACAAAATGGCATTAATAAAAAAAATTGAAGCAGACTAATTTACAAAACTATTATGCTGACCTTCAAATTAGCTGCTACTCTCATTTTTTTTACTTAGTAATGTAAGAGTGAAGGAACTGATTGTTTGAGGTAGAAAGCAATGAATCAATGCTGTGAGTCAGAGTTTGGATTACGGCAAGCTGAGAGTCTTATGAAGGCCAAAACATTTGTAGTGGAACAGTGAGTTAGAATGGGTAGCTGGGCAGAAGAAAGAAGGGATTTGAGCACAGAAAAAAATTAGAGATTCAATGAGAAAGAGATTAAATTATTAAACAACCTATAAAGTTACTTGGGTTCATGGTAGTTTAATGATTGTGTTTCTGAATCTTTTGATATTTATTCTGGCCGTAAAGTCCCCATTACTTAAGCAAAGTTACTGGCTCTCTGTTGCCTGCAGCAATAATAATAATAATAGAAAATCCCTGTTATTTAAGCACCTGAAAATTTGAAATAAAGCTAAAAACACCAACTTCGTTTATATTTCTATATCAGTGTTATATCCAACAAGCTTTGATTCTGAAATGACATATTGCAGCATGTTAGAGTTCTGCTATCGGTGGCTGAGGGAGCTTTTTATCTTATTATAAATGGCACCGATTTGTTCCAAGGGCCTCTCTTCTTGAGTGGGTCTGTGTGAGCTTCTCCACTTTCCAACCAAACTCAGAATCGCAGTTATTTTATTTGGGCTTCATCCCAGGACTGTATGCCATTTCCAGGAGAAATAGTGAACCCATTTCTAGGAGAAACTGTGCTTAGGAAATTCTTCCTAATCCAATTCATGTTTTCCCACTCAGCAGCCTGGAAGTGGCCCACCTCCATTTGCTAGTACCATGTACTCCTTAATTACGGGGAACTAATTGCCACTTCTCTGTGGCATACTTCTACTCCTCTCAAAGCAACCACAAAGCTAAGTCGGCATGGGGAATTTGACCCCGTAACTGAGCTGCTCTTTTAATTAGGGGTGGAGTAAGAAGGAAAAAAAAAAAAAAAACAGAGAGATTGTGCAAACTGCCTATGGAGTGTAAGCAAGCCCTGTGGATACATTTACATATCTAAATTTAGCCGACTTCAAGCTTCTAACAAGCTCTGTTTCTTCCTTTAACTCAGCACTTTAAAGGGATGTGCAAAGAGGTTCCCTGAAGGGAAGTTGAACATGAGAATAAATATGATATGTGCTTATATTTTCTCTCTAGAGTATTCTCATACATATATTTAGCTTGTGCTTTTAACTCACCAACTATTCTTAATGATTTTTCATTACTTCTATGAATTGATACAAGAATTTAGAATTTAATACTGATATTGGCCTCAGTGAATTACAGAAACAGTAAGATATATATCACTGGAATACAGTGTGTAACTGTGGCAACTCTAATTCAGCTGAATTATGCCTTCATTTGATTGATTAGCTGAATATTTTAGTAAAAAATTGCCTGGATTAAGACAAGTTTATTTTTTGAGTTATGTCTATGTTTGACCAATATCAGTAGTGTGCTTAAATATATTTTGATTATTGCTTATCTCTTCAGTTCATTGTTTGAGTGGGTAGACCACTCAATCCAGCCTCATGAGTAGCGAGGTCTCTAGAAGGAAAAGGCTAAACCAAAGAGGGCCTGTAATTGGGAAGTTCTTTCGCTAATTATTACTTTATCATTATCATTCACTTAATCAAGGGAATGGTGAATACAATGGGTTGGCACAGAACATCCATTCTATCCTCATTCTAGTGTGCCATCTTAAAATTCTGAGACTGTAAGTCTATAAACTATATTTCCCAGACGTTTTTGTTACTTAGGTTCTTTGCATGATTTGAATTCAACCCATCAGATGCACTTGCTTAATTTTGGAAAGCAAATTAAAGTGAAGTCTACATGAATGGTCATCATGCTTTTTCTGATGTCAAGCAAATCCATAGAGATGTTAGGTTTCTCTATAGTAGCCTTAATATATAATAGGACCTAGTGTCTTGTCAGTAGCTTCACACATATTGAAAGGCAGAGAGAATGGCAAATTTTGTCTGCTGGTGTAGATATAGCAGGCGAAAAATGGTTCTGGAGCCAACAGTTGTAGGCGGCAACTTCCTGATCTCAGCCAATGTGGTATTATCTTGAAACCAATAAACCAAGCCTGACAGTCAACCTTTCTGATCATAGTGAATGTAGCAGCTCCACTGGCAAGCCAAATCTGTTGTGTTCTGCAATTTATTCTCAAATGCCCAACCTGGATTTTACTCCTCTATCATTTGGAATAATTTCTAAGCACCTCATTCCCTATATTGATTTCTTTTCATTTGATATAGCTATGGCATTTTATTTTAACTATATTTTAGCATTTACTATTATTGGTTCAAAATGTAGCTGCGGGTAACAAACAAACAGGTGGTCCAAACTTCAGATTGGGCATATGGGATTAGTTATCAGGCTTGAAGGCAGTAAGAATTTGTTATTATCAAAGGAAAGGATTCTAGTGGTACCCAGTGGTGAAACAGGTATTCAAATTGCTCCTTGTAATCTGTCATAAAGTGCTGATTGAAGGACATCTGATAGTGGAAAATAGCACTGTACGATGTTTCCAGAGAATACAAGGACTGTGGGCAGACCCACAAATTCTAATTGCATTGGGGAGATTAACACACAAAATGACAAGCTGGGGGTTTTAAATTCTCAGTATCATCAGTGAAAGAGGGAGTTTATTGCTTTCCTGAAGAGACTACTTTATATTTTGTAGTCACAGCATTGGCATATCCAAAAATTAGACTTAGACTAAATCTGTGTATTGTTGCACTAAAGTGTAATTTGGATTTGCCAACTTTACTAACGAAAGTTAGTTCCTAATGAATTTACTAATGAAGTACTGGTTCAGGACATCTAGAATGAGACCTCTAGAATGAGAATGGCAAAATTTACAGTCACAGGTATCCAAATGCAAAACTGATATCCTCTACTAGAAGCAACTCTTCTATTATCTGAGGAGAATAGTCATTCTTTGCTTGAAGACCCTAATGTCATCTCAGATCCTATCTTTCCCCATTAGCCTTAGTTACCTCTATATAGATAATCACAGTCAGAATGCAGTAAGACTCAGAAGCTAATGAAAAGTTTAATATGGAAGATAAATACATAAAATAAAACCATTATTAGATGTTTTCAATATATGATAGTAATTTATATTGGCAAAATAATCAAGGAATATGTATAGGAGGGTGCTAGATAAAAATGAAGAGAAATATCATTTACATCGTGTTGCATTCATCGATTGGGTAAATAACTATTTTGGATTCAGTAAGTGAGATTAAAAAGCTAGAAATAGTTCTAGTTGTTTGGACCATTGGTTAACTAAAACCTACATTTAAAAATGAACTGCAGTGAATGAAGTTGAAAGCCAGAAATTCCTTGATATAAGAAGAAGAAAAAGTCCAAATATGGGTACACTGGGATGGATTTGCCATAGGTGATCAGCTTGCCCACCGCATGACTCCGTCCTCCGAGAGCATCTAGAAGAATTTTATCCACAAAGTTATGAAAAATGAACTGCTGAGGGGAGTCCTAGTATTCTTGAAAAGTACTGTATTTATTCTCTGCAGGGTGATTGTATGGAAGATGATAGAATACCTGGGTTCATAAATGGCAGTAGCACTTAGCTGTGAGAAACAAGACAGGGGTGATAATCAGAATATTTTGGCATGTAGAGAACTTTGATGGTGTGTCTTTGATCATGAGGTCGCTAGAAATAAAATCCTACTTAATCTGAGCTGAGTCACAGGTCTTCAACCAGTTCTCCATCAATATCTGTATCTGAAACAGTAAAGACTGATTTCTCTTAAAAAAAAAATGGGGAGAGGGTGGTACTGGAGAGGCTTGAGGAATATCCTTGAGATAATTTCATAAGAATGTGCTCAAATTTTCCTCTGCGGTCCTCTTCAAAGTGATCATCATTTGCATTATGGTTATTATGGGCATAACAGGCTGGCTGTGCACTGGGGAAAGAGAAATATCCAGAAATTTTTAGAATAATTGAATCTTAAATGTGAGCTACTTCTAATCTCTGGGGACCCCAAAACCCCTAACAGTCGACTAGTCAGAGCAAATACTTATGGGGTTAGGTGGTAAATGACATTTTGACTCAAGCTCATGTCAAAGTAAAACTGTTATATGGTTATTCCCCAGTTCTTATATGTACAGGTAGAGCAGATAGACTCAGCCAGTTGCAGAATTCCTTTATTGATTCTTTGACCCAGGAGGTAAAAGCTTTGGGAAAAGCCGAGTGAAGACCCAGGAGCTCCTCATTCTCATGAAAACAATAAACAAATGCAACACTTCCTTTATGGGACTCTCTCAAAGATTAGTTCCGTTATGAATCACTTAAAAGACATAGGATGGTTACACCTATCACATCTCCTTTCAAATTACCAATGTGGACTGTGTCAAAAGTAAATATATATGATGAATGGCCACGATTGTTGTGAATTTAACAAATTAGCAACATCAGTTGCAACTGATCCACGTACAGTCTTCTCGCTAGAGCAAACCAGCATAGTCTCTGACATCTGATATGCAGCTACTGATATTTTCAGTGTGTTTTCCTCTATACTAATAGGCAGAGTTTAGCACTTTGCTTTCACCTGACTTGGGCAATAGTACAACTTCATTCTTTCACATCAGGGTTATATCAACTCTGTGCTGTAATTAGTCTGCAGTGAATTTGATTCTCTCATCTCCCTCAGGACACATTGGTTTACTACATTGATTTTCTCATGCTGACAGGACCTGGTAAGCAGAAAGTAGCAAGAAATTTAATGTCTTGGTAACTTGCATTTGTTATCTCCAAAGGTCAGGAGAAAAACCCCATAATAATTCAGAGTCCTGCTACCTTGATTAAACTTTAAAAGATTATTCATCTGTGGCCTGTTGGGATATTCCCTTTAGAAGGAAGAGAAAAAGAATTAGAGCACCTTGCAGCCACTACTAAGAAATAACCATTTAGTTTTTGACAGGGCCTTTAGAATTTTAGGGGCCACATATGGTATATTTGGTTGCTTTTTCCCTAGCCATTTGTTGAGAAGGCCCCAAATTGGCATCTTTGAGTAAGAATCAGGAAAAAAATGAGCCTCTTCACCTGGTCTGGAACACAGTTCAAATAGCTCTGCTGTTTGGCACTTACCATGTCATGGCAGGTCAGGATGCTGTAAGCAGGTCTGAAAATTCTTGATAAAAAAAATAAGTGTGGGCTTCTAGAAATTTGGAGCAAAACTATCTATCATCAGTGAATAACCACTATTTTTAGAGAAAGTGTTCTTAAACTTTTAGGTTTCAGGAGTCCTTTACACATTAAAAAAAATAAAAATAAAAATGAAAGAGTGAGTTGAATATGGCCGACTACAGATATACGTTACCAGATCATCCCAAATAGAGGAAGAAGATTCAGGTGAGAAACCAAAGCCCAGGTGAAATACTGGGAGAAAAGAGCCAAAACGTACCCTTACCTGAGATCCCATGGGAACAAGTGGCAGAGCAGAAAAAGAAGGAGAAAAATTGTGGTGGAGACCAACCCCTGAGGGATTGAGAGCATGGTGGCAATCCTGCCTTCACAAGTGTGGTGGTCTGCCAGATACCAATCTGTTGGGGAGCCTTTCTACCCTGATGAACCCAAGCACCGCTGCCGTGGGTGAACTGAGAACTTCTTGAGAACAGAACACGGGGCTGCAGGCCCTTGTAGGGTCGTTTCCCCTCACCACAGACCCAAGCTGAGACAGTGAGTGCCGTATTGCCTGTGCACACACTGGGTGCTTCTATGCAGCTGAGGAAGTCACAATCCCTCAGATTCCCTGTCACTGGATCCCATACAAACATTCCCCAGCACCCACCTGGACTGTGACAACCACAAAGGAATGGGAAGACACAGGAGAGTGGCAGTGTTCCCAGAATTCCTGATGGGCTGCCCCATGGGGACTGGGAAGTGCCACAAATGCTTTTTAGGACAAAGGAAGGTGGAAAACACACTTCCCTGTGCCAGAGAGCTCCAGCTCATGATCTTGAAGTTGTCTGCATCCTGCCCAGTGGAGACACTCCCCACCCTTTGAGGCCTTCCTCTCCTCTTCCCCTCGCCTGCCCATGGCTATAGATGCATCTGCGGCTGTAAGGCTGTTTCCACTCAGGAGGGTTTCACAGGGGCACATTAAGCCAGGGCACTTGGGAGAGGCTTCCCTGCCTCTGACAGAGTGTCTATCACACCCACACTTCCATGGGGCTTGGGGCTCATTCACTCCCTGCTAAAAAGAAGCAGTGAGCACTTTCATGTGCCCCAAAGACAAAAGCTACCACCTCCTCTGATGGAGTGTGAGGCTAGCAATCTGCTCCTTGAGATGCAAGCTGCCTATCTGTTCTGCAAGGAGCATTACTCTCCCTGAAAGCAAGTCCTTGACATATCCATAGCTACCCCATGGGAGCATTTCAGCCGCAGCCCACACCTACTCTGGTAGCCCTATACACAGTGGGTTGAGCTGCCTCCACCACCTCTGCTGTAGCCGGGCCAGCGTGTGAGCTGGGAATCTGGGCACATTTGTGCCCTTCAAGGACAGAAACCACTGTCATTGCCAAGAAAGGGAGGTGTGGGTAGCCTATATGTCCCACAGCTGCCTGCCTCTGCTAATCTCAAGAGGGGCCCACCCCTTCTGTCACAGGCTCAGAGTGCATCTACCCTTCTCTTGCCTGAGCATTCTTCTAGAGCAGGAGAACACCGCAGGCTTCACTATCACAACTACCATCTGAACCCAGGAAGGCTTGAGAGCAAATTTACTAGCTCAGTCTCAGTCTGGACACCCAGGATGAAGCATGCCATTAAGGAGCCTGGGAACTGGGGATTACCTAACCTTTCCTGTCATTACTGGTACCTGAACACTCTCCTACGGGTCTGAGGTCCAACCTACCCAAATTGCCAAAAAACCACAGTGGATACTTACTTACTTACACAAGCCCAAAAGAGCATACCTCGCCTTCTCTACATTGAGCAGCAGAGTACCTGGAAGAGGAGAGCAGGTGAACTGCAAAGCTATCTGTTTTGAGCCAAGGGAAGAGGTTCTGGGTGAGATTGAACCAGCATGAGAACCCTGGCAGAATGAAAAAGCAGCCTGCTTCAGCACTCCTGAAGGAGTTAAAGTGTTAATAAATGGCTTAGAAGAAAAGAGTTGGATTCTCATATTTGCTTCTCCACTCAATCTGTTGCAATAGGTGTTTTGAAGAAAGTATATAAAGACAATCTGGTTTCTAACATAGCTATTTAATTAGAAAAGGGAGGAAAAATTTAGTAGCCTTTCAGGTTATTGTGATTATTATTCTTTGTTACTACACCAAAGCTCAACTATAGTAGTTTTTAAGAGTTAGTTAAATATGGTATCTTAAACCATATCAATGAACATTTTGTCCTCTTTTATGTTAAAACTCATTCATCTAATTTGAATGTTTTATGCTTCTTTTACCCCTCCATGTTTTGAAAAGTTGTGCAATGGTCATTTGGAAACCATCGATTCACTGACTCAGGCAATCATTCAAATTTTGACATATTTCATTTAGACAATATCTGAAATGTGAATTTCTTAATATCACCACCAGCTCATCAGAAGACACTTTGAGTATTGAAATATTGGGATGTTGTCAAGTAGAGAAAAATTTTCCAAATTTCTAATTTTCACTTGAAAGCTCGAATGTAACCAATACTGTCAGTTGTTTTCCTTGAAGTTATAGGTTCATTTTATTCATTTTTGAGAAACTGTGTACCAAATATTTTAGTATGAATAACTATGGATTGGTGTCATTCATTCAAATAAAATGGTGTTCCATGAAGAAAGGAGCAAGTGTAGCTCATTACTCAAACCATAGCACAAGACTTTTGTTGAGACGATTATAATACTTTTGTAGGCAGAAATGCTTTATACATACTTCCCATTTTGTTGTGCAGATTATTAAAGTCATGTACTTAAGCACTGAGACTTAATAAAATTAATAATTTTTACTGCCTCTTCAAGGGCATTCTTAAGTGACATAGACTTCTTTTTGTAAATTCATGGTCATAGAGAATATGATGCCTATTAGTACCTACTGTTTGGTACCAATGCCTGATTCATGGTAAAGGCAAGTATTTTTTTTTTTATTTGGTTGTATTTTATTAACACTGAAACACATTTTAAAAAGATAACTTTATAGTAAAATATAATAATGAAATATACCGTATCAAGAGAATATTCTGCATAATTGTTTCCAGTGATCAAAAACAATTATTTCAAAACAGGTCATGGCTTAAAAAAGGTAGATCCCAAAGGTGAGTCCTCTACCCAGAGTTTCCCAAAATGCAGTCATCGACACATCAAATACAGATTGATTGCATTGCTTCCCATTTATATCACAGGTTAATAATTTCCCCCATGTTTTTATTCAGTTTATTATAAATGTAACTTAATTAAAATCATTTACTCACTGTTTTGATAAGTTTTATTTTACATACAATTTTAAGTTTACACAATTCCAACAAGAAATGCCTCTGTATCTGTTCCCAGAATTACCTGTGGTTCAACCATGACCACAAGGTCCAAGCTTGAGAAGTTCTGATTCACCAATCACAGCCTGCTCCCTCCACTTTCTCCTCCTCAGCCCAACAGTCTCCTCCAAGGACATGAGGATGGAGGCTGAGTCTTCCTTCCACCTGGTATCTAGCTCTGAGTCACTGAATGTCCTCTATGAAGGTTCTCATAGAGGACACTCAGTGGGACATGGGCACAGTGTCCCTCAGACTTCCCTAAGAAATGAGGCCTCTGAGCAGGAGGGCCTGGCTTCTCAGGGGGGAGGGAGGAGGGAGCCGCCATGATCCTGGAGCGCCGCCATCCATTGTCCAGTCTCCTGAAGGCCATCCTCAGGGGCTGGCCTGGAGCATGCCTGGTGATGGGAGATGAGGCTCAGTGCAGGCTTGGACAGGGTTCAGGAGAGGTTTGTTGTGTGGAGGCTGCAGGTCAATGCTAGCTTTCTGGGCAAGTTTCCTCCTGGTCTCTTGAAGTACCTCTTTGTATCCGAATCCATTTGTACTGAGTAGAGACTGAGGGTTCTGAAGACCCCCAGCTCAGCACTCTGAGTGTTTTTATTGCAGGGTCAGGAAAGGCTGAGTCTCAGTTTACTTAGAGATTCTGACAGATCTGGATGTAGATTTTGGCAGATCAATTGCCTCCTCCTCTGAGGCTGACTGTGGAATCCTGGCTTATCTAGAGGTTGCAGACCTTGCCCAAGTCATGTGTTTTGAGTCCACCTGGAGAACTTCAAGGGAACAACCATGAGCTCAATTGTCTATCAGCTTCACAAGGAGGTTAAGGTCCCAGGGAAAGTGCTTGGATGTGGGCCAGGGGAGTCAGGGGTAGACACTTGCAGTTTCTGATTTTGTCCAGGAGCTTGAAGAGGATGTCAATTCAGTTCCTCCCATGGGAGACACTGCAGGACAGATGGACTTCATGGCAATGTTCTTTATAGACAAGAACAGGGTCCGGGACATATTTTATCTTGTTTGCATGGAAAGAAATTGACCTGGGAGGATACTGCTGGCAAAATGCCTAAATATAATGTCAGTTAGGGTTTCCTTTACAACAAGAGAAAGAGGAAACTTACAAAATAAAATGATACAGGTCATATAAAATTAAATTTGACAGGCAAAGAAGTACACGTGGTCATTTAATATGAAAAGCAATTCAGATTTGGTCAGGGAAAAGAGAAAATAATTTGGAATATCAACTTCATAAATACTCTCCATCAGATTGAAGATTATGATTGTTATTCATATCATCTTTTGTTAATTAAGTTGAAACAAGCACTTTTACACATGGTTATAAGAATGCAGATGAATAATGCTACATTCTTTAAGGCTGTTTGATAGGATTGTGTTTTCATGGAAAGTTCGGGACTATTTATCAGACTTTATCAGATTTTCTCACATATAAGTTTATAACTTTTGGAGGCATCTGACAAAATCACTTCCACATGCCTCCTCTAGTATATTTCTGGCACACATAGGATCATGCAAAAACAAAGAAACTGATGAAGAATGACATCAGGAGAATAAGCAAATGAAAATTTGGCCTCACCAGCCAGAACTGAATTGTTAGCTGAGTATTCACACAGAAGAGCATGGAAGAGAGCAGATCTGGGTCACTGATTGGCAAGATGGTGCAGGGACCCTCCGATAAGGGAAGGATTCCGTCAATTCCTTCCAATTTTGCTTCTCAAGGAAAATTGGCAGATAATGTCTAATGACAGAGGTGGCAGTCAGGACAAAGAAGTGTGGGGAAACTTCTTAATTACGTAGGTCTCTTGGGCACACCTTCACACTGGATTCAGTAGGTCGATCAGTAGGTCAGAGATTTTGTACTGCGTAGTTAACCATCACTGCAAGAAACTGGGAAATAGGTGGGTCCCAGGTCACAAATTGAGGAACACTATGTTAGAAGAATAAAGTGAAGCCCCGCAGGATTGTAGTCAAGTTTGGGATTACTGATTCAGGGGAAAATCAAACTTGAAGAGGGATTTTAGGATTCTCCCCAGCTGCACCGAAAGTATAAAGGGAATGTGTCCTGGTGTCTGCACACCACTACTCTTTCCTCCAGTGGTGTCTGACCCCGTGGGCTAACTGAGATGTCATTTGCACAGAGTCTTTGATGACTCATCATAGACAAGTACTGGAAGCTTGGGGCTAAACACTTTTCTCCCAGCCCAAGTTATCCTTTCTCTTTGATCAGTATAGCATTGGTGGCAGCCCCATCAAGATTTTAAATTTTTGCTACAAGGATGGACCAGATCAAACCAGTTATGCTTCACCACCCAGGCTTTTCTTAATTCAGGTTTGGAGCATAATTGAGGCTCCAGGAAATAGCAGATACTTTTAATTTGCTTTTGCTCTTCTCTGCTGCCTGCTGGAATAGAGCCTTTGGTGAGAAAAAGATTCAGGAAACATAAGAGAAGAAAATGTAATTTCTATACATGTGGATGAGTGGAGTTGTCCTTTTGACTCTTTAGCAACCTGTTCAACACTTAAAGAGAGAGAATATTTGTTGTTTAACCACTATTATCTCTTTATGGCATGGCTTTCCTGGTTAAAATGCACTGGAGCTGGGAAGGGAGGGAAATAACAGAGAAACCTCTGATTGATTTGAATTGCTTTGGCTAATCTCTGGCAAGTCATTGGGTTTAATGATTATATCAAGTGTTTCAAGGTTTTAACAAGGCAAAAAGCTCAGGATTCAGGACTGTAAGCGCTCTTTGAACCACAGTAGTAAATTTTTCATCCAGAAGGCATTTAGCCTCTTTTGACCACATAAGAAGGTACTCAGTGAGGGGAAGGATACAAACTATTTTTGCACTCAAATAATTTTTTCCTAATAAGGTAGAGCATGTAAAAGAATTGTAGAGTCATAGCGTCCCAGATTATCACAACTAAGAGAAATATTGGTGAACATCTGATACAACTTTCATTTCACTGGTGGGAAAATGAAGCCTGAAGAAAAAATATGTAACTTGTCCCAGATAAAACATCTAGTTAGATTAAAATAGAAAGAGGAATAATATGGTAACTACTGATAACCAACTCAATATTTCAATCCTTTTTATAAGATATTTTTTTCAGAAAGACAGCATATGTTAGCTTAAGTAAAGATTCTGTGTCTTGATGAAAATAGCAATTCCACAGGAATTTGACTGGCTTGGAAGCTACTGGAAGATATCAGATATGTATATATGGAAATAGAAACATGTGATATTTTTTTCTCCCACAGTAGCTCACAAACCAGATAAACTTAGCAGAACTTAATTGAAACAAAGGTAGTTATTATTGACATACATCTTTTAAAAAGAATAAAAATTTAACTTACATTTTACTTTTTAAAAGGAATAAGAAAACAATACAAACATTGTTCATTTTGTGGTCAGCATATAAAAATGTGCATATGAAACATGATTAATAATGAGGTGGATGAAGAAAGGAAGAAGAGAGGAGACATACAAGTGACAGGATTTTGCTGTAATGGTAGAAGTTTCCACAAAAGTAATCAATGTCCTTGATGGATTTGAAGTAATGGAATTGCTGAACAGAGGCCTGAATTCAGGTGGAACCTGCTGCATGATTCCAATCATACTTAAGCCAAGTGTGCCCCCAAATGCTCCATTGGAGTGAAATGTCTCTAGGGCTTACAGCTCTGGGGACAGGGGAATGAGCCATGAAGAGCACTTGTGTCACTCTAAACTTAGCTGGACCTAGCTAAGGGGGAAGCATTACTTGATTTGAATCCTGCTGTCAGAACTCACCGAGAACTAAAATCAGACTCCAGGTAGGGGGACAGGTATGTGCTGAAGGTAGAGGGACACATTGTAGAGTTTGGAATCCTGAGACAATAAACAATGACAGTGAATTACACCAGGGTTCAGAGAATAGTAAACTTATAATAAAATCAAAATAATGAATATTATACAGAACAGTTCTCTTTACAAAGCAGAATTCAATGGAAAATTAATAACAAAAGAGTACCTGAAAAATTGCCAAACACTTGGCAGGGGAGGGGACACTTCTAAATAGCCAATGAGTAAAAGATGACATTACAAGAGAAAATTTTCAAAAATACTCTCAGCTGAAAAAGAGTGGGGGAAAAAATCCCTATTAGTTTCTTCTTTTTTTTTTAACAACAGTTTTATAATAGTATAATTGAACAATAATTTCTTAGGTGAGACCACAGCAGGCTGATTTTCTAGTCTAGGGCTGATTATTTCCCACTACTGAAGCAAGACCCTTCTGAGCTTTCTGCCCAGTGCCCTGTGAAATGTGATTTTTAGTATGACTTGTGGAAACAGGCACCCCACCTTAAGTCAGCGCCAGGCATTCTTACATCCCTGGTCTTGGGTAGTTTCCTTGCACAAATTCACTGATTAACTCTCTGTTGAATACCTGAGGTAAGCCCTCTGCAGTTCTCTCTCTCTGATGTGCTCTGACCCTTAGCCACCTTGGTCTCCCTGGACTCTCAGCTCTGTCTTATCAACGCAGGGAATCCACTGGGCACAGCTTGGATTCCACGTCCTCTTGCTGTCACACAGAAAGTTTCTTAAGTTAGTAAACTGGGGCAGCTGTAGGGTTCGCCATAGTTTGTTTCCCATTTGGTAGTCGTCATTGGCCTTCATTGCTGATGTGCTGTGTCTAAAAGCTATTATTTCATATACTGTGCCTTTTATAGGGGCATAGATGGAAAGGAAGTTCTTTCAGGTGATAAGGTAAATATGATTCCTGTTATATTACTTGAAATTGGTCAGAAGAAAAAGTCCGCCTTCCATTAGTTTTGATCAAATAAAAAATGAATTAATATATTAAATAAAATTTTCTGCATTATGTGCTACTGATTCAAAACAATTTTAAGTAAATTTGAGGATCTATATATTCCCTACTCTCTTGTAGGGAATATAAAACATGAAGGTAATAATTATAATAAAAAGGCAGAAAAGAATGAGCATCAAATCAATGACATAAAGGGTTATGACAGTTTGGATTTAGGGGCAGGGATACATTACACTCAGTTAATGGTATTATGGAAAGTTTAATAGAAGAAAACATTTTTTGAGTTGGATGGAACTTAAAGGCCAAGAAGGAGAGGTGGAATAGTGGTAATTACAAAGTAAGTGTAGACAGGTATAAAGCCAGAAAGAATGTTGGATGCCAGACCAAAAAAAAAAAAAAAACCAGCAAATTCTGTGAAAGAAATAATGAAAGTCTTTAACAAACCCTTTCAGAAAATAGAGGAGGGAACCCTTCACAATTTGCTTTAGGTGATTGTAAACCTGTTACCAAATTTGCAACAAAAGAATATCACAGACTAATACCTGTCATGAACATTGACACAAAAATTCTGAAAACAGTATTAGAAATTGAATCTAGAAACATAAAAAGGGTAAAACTTTCTGACCAGTGGTGCATATTCCAGAAATGTAAGCTTTATTCAACCTTTAAAAATCAATTAATGTAATTCACCACATTAACAGAATAAAAGAGGAAATTGATTAATATCTTGATAAGTACAGAAAAAAACACTTGACAAAATTCAACACCCATTCATGATGAAAATCCTCAGCATAAAGGGCACCTAAAAACTCCTTTGGTATATGTCATTCTAAGAGGTGAAAACCTGAACACATCACCCATGTGAAAGAACACGAGGAAAATAGGAATGATCATTAAGCACATAAGAATGTGCTCAATATTGTTAATTATCTGGGAGATATAAATTAAAATCACAATGAGGTACCATTGCACATCCACTAGAATAACTAAATTATAAAGAAACCTAGGAAGACATTGGGACTTTAGCAGTGATAAAAAGCACTTTGGTAAAGATTTTGTCAGTTTCTTAAAAAGTTATGCCGACCCTATAATTCAGCAATTCCACTGATGGATTTACTTGCGAAAATTGAAAATATATGTTCACACAAAGATTTGCCCACAGATGTTCACAGCAGCTTCATTTATAATAGCTGAAAACTCAGAAGCAACTCAAATGTCCATCAATATGGGAGTGAATAAACAAATTACAGTATATACATACCAAAAAATATTACTCAACAATAAAAATAGTCTACTGATACATGAAAAACCATTGATAAATATGCTGAGTGAGAGCAGCTGGATGCAAAAGGGTGCATATTCTAATCCATTTGCATGTAAGCTTAAAACAGACGAAACTAATTTATGGTGATGGAACTCAGAACAGTTCTTGGTGGGGATGACTGGGAAGGGGAAAACAGGAACCTTCTGAGGTGACAGATATGTTTGGCATCTTGATAGCAGTGCGGATCACACACGTGTATGAATTTACCAGAACACATTGAATTACACATTGAAGACTCACACATCTCACTCCTGGGTATTCACCTCAATTAAAAAAAAAAAAAAAAACCTAGAAAGAATGACACATTTTCTTGAGAGAGTCAATAAATAAAATATATTCCTGAGAAAGTGAAGAAGTTGTAAATTGAACAAAATCTGACAATACCCAGAAATAAAGAAATGCAAGAATGCCATATTGTGTTAATAGAGATCTTCGAGACTCACACAGATTTTTATTATGATCTGCTCCCTCCAAATAAGACTAAACAAAGTTTTGGAATAGGAGTTATTATGTTAAATTAGTGTTTTTAGAAAAGTGTGTGCAGTTGCAAGGATGGGTATAGAGACTAGAAGTACTTTCTGGTAGAAAGAGCTCTCTGCTCTATAAAACCACAGCATATAGTTGCTTGTAAAGGCAACAAGGCTGTTGGATCTCCGCAAGCTGCAAAGTTGGAAGGCCAAGGGATCATTGCAGTATGTGAACATCATGGAACACAAACAAGTCCAATGACATTCTTTCAGTGGTTGAAGGACCCTTTTCATTATTGGAATCTGAGAAAAGGATGGACAATAGATTAAAGCTGGGAAGTAGTCACACGGGGCAGCCAGTCTGTATCTTAACAACATAAGCATTGACTTAGCCTGAGGACAGAGAGTCAGCACCCAATTACTGAGGAAAGTGCAAAGAGAAGAGACATTGCAGTGCATTGAATTTAAATGTCTGATAAATAGAGATGCCCATGCCTTTTCTGAAGATGCAATTAAAAACCTTCAGTTCCAGTAAGCACATATTCTGGAATTAATTTTTTTTAAACAGATGATAGATATTCCAGCACAAGTTTCATTCTAGTACATTTTAACAAGACGTTCAGTTTACCACTTGATCTCTAGACAAGTATTGATATATAATATGCTTCTATAAAGTCAGTCCTATATATACATGATGTGGCAGTCAAAGTGGTGATTAAAAATAATAACAATCAAAAATGTCCCTGAAAATACAGAACTTATATTTTAGTTGAGGTGGCGACTCATATTTTAAATAAACAAGAACTTAAATATCCCAATGAAGTTATCGTTCTAGCAGTTTCTTGGGAAGCTGTGTTTTTTTCCATTTTTGCACCATTACTGGACATCTTTAATAACTGTCCTAAGAGCCTACGGACATACGATTTTACTAAAAAGCCTAAAGAATGGCAAATCTTTGCTCTTCATCTGCACAATCCTTGATTGAACAGTGGATATTTCACTTTACATCTGCCTGTTTGCTATTGTGTAAATACTACCGTTAGCTTTGTTATCATAGCTGCTACAATCCGACCATGTAAATATATACTCTCTTTTATAGTTCATGCTTTTCCAAAGATTACTTATCTTCTGTGTACTTCTATGATTGTATTAGATAAGTGTGTCAGGTATAACTTGACCCACTTTCTGAATGTGGCACGGCCGGTGCCTTGACGTCAAAGAGGGCAGCAAGTTGGGTGCCCGGGCTGTGAGGAAGGAATCCTCCTTCCTGCTGATTTCCGTGTTTTTCCCTAGGGCTGACTTTGAGGGAGGTTCATCCCTGAGGGTATCTTTTCTTGCACTAGTGCTCCAAGTATTGTTCTGCTATAACTCTGTTCCATTCTTTATAAGAACTCATTTTTCCCTTTGTGTGAGAGACAATTGGACATAAAGAACAGTTTCACCTATATCTCCTATAGGCAGATGAACAACTTGGATTTTTCTATCTCTTATTTCCTATGTGATCTCTTATTTAATGTTTTCCTGAGGTTGTCACATAACTACAAAATATTGTTCTTCTCGACATAGGTATCTGAGTGAACTGACACCCAAATTTGTTATTCTATTTATGGGGAGAATTCTTTCTTGAAGGATGGAGGACAAGAAGAATTATGATTATGCACTGAAATTTGGCCTACAGAGTAATACGGTACCGTGCTCTTCTAAGGCACACAAAGATTTTTCTAAGTGAAATCATACAGTAGTCAAACAGACTATGCCAGATTTTTATGGTGAAATGTCATTGATTTTAAATCTGCATGTGAATTGAATCAAATCTATTTGTTGCTATATCACTGGATATTAACTATTTGGTGTTTTGTTTTATTTGTCCTGTTTTGTTATTACAAATGTTGTTAGGATAAACACACTGCACATAATTGAAGACATTTCTATATAGTATATCTATGGTGGCCACAAAGTCTCTGTATCCTAACAAGTGACTTGTATGTTCTACTCTTAGCACAAATATGTATTTGTTCATGTGATCTTGTAATCACTTCCTTAGGAGTCATTAGCAGTAGGGTACCTGATAGCTCTTTTCAGATCATTGTTATAAGCAGGGATCTCATGCACAGAGTAGCTGCCCTACACATGGAAGGGCATTGTTCAACCATTATTAAATATTGCCAAAGTGATCTCCAATAGATTAGTCCTATTTATCCTTCTATAAGAAATACTCTCATTACTCCAGATCCTTTGCTGAGAATTGATATTACCAGACTTTTAATTCTTTTATCTGATGAATAATAAAATTATTAATCTCCTTATTTTAATACAAATTTTATTTAGCACAAGAAAGGGTTATTATCTTCTTGCACACTTATTGGCAATAAATCTCTATCCCGAGAATTGCCTCTCTATAACCTTTAGATACTTACCATTTACTATTTATTTCCAGAACTTCTGTGTAGAGTCTGTACTAATACTTCATCTTTCATATATGTTGAAAATATATACTTTCCACCTCTGATATCTTTTTTCACATTGGTTATTTCTTCTGTCATAGAAATAATTTTCATTTTACTACAGTCAAGTATACTAATATAAAAATATGCCTACATATGAATTAGGAACATGAATTCCTATGTTCATATTTAAGTAAACATTGTAAGTGCAATCATTCTGAAGATACTTGCTTCTGTATGATGTGGCTCTTTGTATTTTCCAAAGCTTTGAAGTGTTTTTTTTTTTTTCATATTTAGGTATTTAATACCTCTGGATTTTACTTTGCTAAAGTACAGATGTATTAATTTGAATTGTAGAGAGAGAGTAGAATAGAAATAGAGTGGCGAAATTTTGTTCTGCTTAATACAGATCTCTATGAAGATTTCCCTTAGAATCTTGAGCATGTATTACTTGTATCATTGTAATGAAAATGAGATGAAGATTCAATCATTAATTTCTAAAATCGTTAATATCAAATACATTGACACTGTCAATTCTTGCTGCCCAAAAGAGGACTTAAATACCTTTCCTTTGTAACAGTTATACAAATGCTATTTGGGGGAATATATCACCTACAATTCCATCATTTAAAAAATCACTGTGAGTCATTAGTCTCTTCAAGTAGCAATGACAGTGATTGTAATCAAAATGTCTAAATAATTTTATATCCATCATCCTGAAAATACAGATTTTTTTTTATATTCTTATGCATTAAATGTGCAATGAATGTGAGTGTAGTGTGGAGGATGGGTCTGGGTCAGCTCCATTCTATATCATAGAGGTTTTTACATCTGCTTTCTCCATTGTATTTAATGCCCTGGAAAACAGATTTAATAGTTTGGATATCTAGTGTAATTACCACAAAATATAGGCACTTAATAGTAGTTTAATTTGTTAGAACTGGAATTCTATGTACCCATTACAACAGAACTTATAAAATTGGGGCAGATAATGAACAGCCTTGGACTAAGGACAAGAACATTCAACCCTGTAGGAAGTGATGTGTTTTTATTGTGTTTTTTTTTTTTTTTTTTTTTTTTTTTTTTTTTTTTTTTTTTTTTTTTTTTTTTTTTTTTTTTTTTTTTTTTTTTTTTATTCCAGGGTATTGTGAGGGTACAAACACTACAGTTACACTTTATGCCTTTGCCTCACCCAAGTGCGGGTTTAAGGCGTGCCCTTCCCCCGCCCCCTTAGTGCTCCCCGTGTCCTTTAGTTATTGATTTGCCCCCCATCCCCCTAATCCCTAGAGAGTATTTCTGCCATGTGATCAAC